>JARKHS020015418.1:0-150000 GCA_030143305.2 Amblyomma americanum | reverse complement strand
ATGACATTGCTTTAACATTTGGGTGCTACCTGGCAAAGCTGTTGTCGACCAGCCAGCCATGTATTTAAAGGAAAATAGGTTGTGAACGTATCTTTCTATCTTTTATGACTGAGGAAAACCGGTCGTTTACCTGGCAACAGTCAGTTTAAGCATTTTGTAGGTGACGGCAATCGGAATATTTTATTTGCCGCGGTAAGCTTTTGTTTATAGATAAAATCATCGTTCACCGCGCAAAAACATGTCTTATAGAAAGAATATTTTTTTAAAAGACCAAAATACGTCTTCAACGAGTTGTTTTTTTTTTCAATTTCCGCCATTTACGTTTTCCTTGGCATGCACTATATACCGCTTTGTTGTCGATACGCATTTGTACCAAATTCTCCGCAGAACTCGATCCGCCACAACCTGTCGCTCAACAAGTGCTTCATCAAGGTGCCGCGGAGCAAGGACGAGCCCGGCAAGGGTGGGTTCTGGAGGTTGGACCCCGTCTACGCCGACTCGCTGGTCGACGGCGTCTTCAAGAAGCGGCGACCCGCGCAGCGGCAGCCCGGGGCGCCGGGCGCCGCTACCGGGGGCTCCAAGCGGAACCGCAGAGACCGCGGAGGCTCCAAAGCCAAGCAGCCACCCCTGACCATCCCCCTTCAAGGTCACAACAGCAGCGGACCGGCGGTAATCGTCGAACGCGTCGACCCGGCCGCCGTCGTGGTCATGGACTCCGCTGGTGTCGGCGGAGCGACCACGGCCGCGGCTTCGCAGAACCTGGACGACGTCTGCGGAGATCTCGGGGACACCCTCAAGAGCGACCTGTCGTGGATCCTCAACGAGAGTGACCTGGACCTCGAGCAGCAGCTGGACCGGTTCCGGAGCTCCGAGGACGCCGCGGCGGCCGCGGCCTTGCAGCTGGAAGAAGACCTCTTTGGTGCTGGAAGCGGAGTCGCCGTGGACGGCTCCGCTAACGGATCGGTGGCTTCGGCCACGAGTCCCGACTGGTGGACGTGCTTCGGTCCGGGCGCGACGGAGGCCACGTCCTTGTGCATTCCGAATGCTACGACGCCCGCCTGCTCGTCCTCTAGCGCAGTGCAGACGTTCGAACTCCTCTACGGAGCGGGCGCCGAGACCGATGACGCCTGCGTCGATCATCACGTGACGGTGCCCGGCGAGATGGTCTTCGGCGACCCGGCGTCGGTGGCCGTCGCCCAGCAGCAGCAGCCCTGGGCGGACTGCAAGGCGGCGCTCGAAGCGGCAGCGCTGGAACTGGAGACGTACGCCGAGATGGACGTGGTGCCAGGATACTAGTCATCCCTTTCTCAGTGTGTTCCGTCCGAACCCTTCCTGCCGCAGGTGTCTTGTCCTAGCCGCGTGGACCTTGTAGAAAGCTCTCTCTAGCAAGTCCCTCTCAATTCAGGCTGATTTCGTGATGACTTATTGCGACGACTAGCGATGTCTACTCACCAAGCTGCGTCGCGGAACCCAGGTGATGGAGGGACACTCACAGCGACTGAATGATTTTCTTTTGTGAGCTTTCTTTCTATAATATTCGACGTCTGGCTGGCAGAAATGAGCTGGAAAGCGTGTAAGATCGTGACAAGAACTGAGCTTAGTGCCGGTGGTCTTGAAGTCCTAGTTTTAGGCGGTAAAGATGGTCGCACATCTGTAAATTGTGAAATCAAATACAACTGCATGCAAGTCAAGCCGTTACTGCACATCATCGCAGACATTGACTTCGGAGGTCAATTCTTTGGAAATGAGGTATGAACGAGTAGTTTTCTACGCTGCAAGAAGCGTCGTGACGTCAGCGCATGCACGTCATAAACTTCTTTCTTCAGAGCGCTATCAAGGGCGCCGCCTATAAAAATGACGTCTTAGCCCGAAGGTTTCCACAAGCTCAACATGGTTGTAAACGACGGCTGTTTCGAAGAACAAACTTGAAATAGCTTTTTATTTAGCATCTTTAATTGCTCTCAGCTCTCTAGAGTACTTCCAGTCCGGTTATGTTTGCCTATAGTTGTCGGCTGGCTCTCATAAACACCAAGTTGACATGGTCTAACAAAAATTTTACAGCTGTGTTGAGCGGAGCATTCTGTTTGATTCTGCAGGCTAGGCCAGGTCTTCCGTGATCCTCCACTGTTAAGAATATATGTTTACGTTTTATATTGTTTGGGATCCTTCGGTCACTGGTCTCTACCACTCCGGCACCTCGTAAGAAGGGGGCCGCTGCTGATGACTGAAGGTGAATATTCTTGGGACACTATTTATGGCTGACATTCGCTTGCACAGCCTTGAACGAAATCCATGCGTGACGAGTGGCTTAACAGCACGCACTTCGTAATATTTGAGTGTATACACACCGTAAATATTGTTGCGAACTCGCTCAAGGATGATTTGAGCGGCTTGTTCCAGCCTGCCCTGTACACGCGCAGCCTTCGTGCAATGTCCACTCATAGGAGACCTTTTGTAACCGCAGCACACCTAAAAATGCGCAGTATGTGCTTTCATGCATCAGATGCCCTCACAGATACTCGTCATTTTGTTCGTCTCATGCACGCTCCCCTTAGGCAGGGGCACCCGTGTTTTTTTGTTGGGAGTGTGTCCGTTAATTAACCACTTATCACAACCCGTATCATCTAGATCGTATTGAACACATGCGCTCTAGCTTACCGTTTCGCAGAAACAACTGTCCTTCAAACAACTTATAACCGGAAGCGAAACGTAAGGAACCTTTATTACCTCAAGCTAAACCCAGCCAGTAAGCTCCCTGGTGTATTTTGACCCGAAACTGGCAATCGCAAGCACCTGGCTTCCTTGGCTGTTTCGCTTACATTTCCATTTTTCGCCTCCCGAAATCGGCACTCGAAGTTGTTGAAATCAAAGCTGCAACCGTTCACCGCGTTTAAGGAAACACGCATGCGCAATACGCTTAAGACGTTGCGCTTTTTCTTCATGCCCAGTTGACAAGAAATGTCTGACTGACTATATTGTGCCACACCCGGTATGTAGATACTGCGGAAAGTTGTTTTAATTGCATGTCCTCGTACCCGAGTATACAGGGGCAGCAGCGGATAACAGGACTGCTCCTGGTTCGACCTCATGATCAGTCCCGCATTTTTCGACTTCCATGTCTATTGCTCACCCAACGTCATGCGACGCGTCGTGGGTGCGTCGGTCCCGCGGTTTGAACCGCTCCGGCCCCGCCTCCTTCCGATGACGCCACATCCGGCCACACCCACCGCGGGCCTCGGCGTTGGTGCACAGGTTATTGCGTCACGTCCGGGGCTCCTTTTCCGGATCGCTGCCCCGGCGACTGCTGCATTTAACTTGCAACAGAGCACGAGTTGTATCTATAGCTGTGCACTGTACAGCGCACCCGACTAAGAATGATTGAGTGCAGCTTCGGAAGTGCAATCAAACCCTGCGCCCCCATTTTTAACGCCGTTGTCTTTAATGGCTTTCGCAAGACGCTTGGAGGGTCGTGAATAGCAAGTGTTTGACGTCGACGCACGTTAAATTCTATCTAGCTTCCATGCACCGTGTGTGGTTTTCCAAGCTCAAAATGCGTGGCACCACCAACACTCCGCACTACATTTACGAACTATAGTATTCGCAAGCTAGCTGTTGTTCTTCTTAAGCTGATCGTATTTCTGTGTCGCGTAAATATTTATGCGAAAGCATTACATGGCTCATCCCTTACAAAAATTTTTGACAGTCTATAGACTATCCATAGACTTCTGTCAGTAAAGTCTATAGACTTTCTATAAATGAGCCCTAGACAACAGTCTACAGGCGATACAAATCCTTTAGACAGTCTATAGACAATCGATAGATTTGTGGTCATACACTTTTAGTAGGTCTATAGACAGTCTACAGACTATGAATAGACAAAAATAAATATCTATAGGAAGGTAATAGCATCTATAAGAAGTCTATAGACTGTCTATGGACCATTTTTGTAAGAGATGGACACGTAAACTCGGCGTCGCCCAAAGTGTGGCGGCGTTACAATACTAGCGGTTTGTCGCAATGGTGTGACGTCATCAAAGGCGAGAAATTACGAAATTTCAGCCAGTAATTTTCAACACTAGTACTTACAACTCCATCAACAACTGCTTAGAACAGAATTGAAAATGAGACTGAACTAGAATTAGAAAGGAATTAGAATATATTCCTAATTGAGCTGGAATAGAATTAGAATATAATTGCCATGCTTTTGCATTACTCGAACGTAAGTTTTCATTTGCTTTAGTTGGTGGCTTGGAAGACTGCAGATGAGCGCGCGCAGAGTCGTGTGATATTAGGGCGTAATTCGAATTCAGGGCTTTTTTAGAATTAAGAAGCATTGCTCCATTTAAAGCATTGCTTTGAGATCTTTAATGGTCGGAAGTCTAAAGCTGGTGCATTCTTTAAAGCTGATAACCTAACCTTGAACAGACTAAGTTATTAGTCCATTCGGGAGACGATAAACAGTAATAAAGCATGATAACGTTGTGCAACCTCAACAGCGCCTATTAAAGGATACAATGTGGCTCTAAAACCATTACCACCCTTCTCATTTAATCTAACTGTAAAGCTTTGCAGTATATAGCGTGCATGCGACAAATGCACGTGTCGTGGGACAACTTCCTGTCTATGTTGTTGCTTCGGTCACGTGTCATCTGTATACATAACTTAGCAGCCTTGCTGCGGCACCGCGGAGAAGACCTGTATATATTATACATACTATATATAACTAATCACGGCGGTACATATACCTATCCCGGGAACAGCAATGTCGTATAGGAGTGTGCATGGAGTGTATATGTTTGGTAGAGCATTTAACGTACTGTACGCTATATATGCATAACTATACCACCGTTTAGCTTCGTAGCTCTTATCTGTCCTAAAAGAAACAACGGAGAAAGGCACAAGCACATGTTACCTTAGTTTAAGGGTTAAGGCTTTTGCGATGTTTAGTTGAAGAGTCTGCGCGATCAAGGCGCATTATTTCATGTATTTGCAACAATAGAAGCTTTTTTTTACTGGCTGTACATTTCGCACATTATTCATTACACCCGCAAAGTACAAATAATTAATACATGCTACGAAACTGATTTGCTGTTTGCTATGCTCGCATTGTAACGACTGCGACCTGTCAAGCTCTGAAGGATTTTACTTTCTGTGACAGCCGGAGTGGTCTGCCATTAATTTATTCCTCTTAGGAACGGATATATTAGTTTCAAAACAGATCTAAGGAGCGGCAACCATTACGTGGAGTTATGAGCATGTGCCAGGAAAACATGAAGCACACCAATAGAGTGCGCATATACACCCCTCTTGGAGTATCTTGAGATTTAGAACCAAAGAACACCTTTTTGGGGCTCTCTGTCGACAACCTGTCACATATAGAACCGTTGACAAGCGACGCTGCCGGCACACTACGGCTGCACACAAAATCTTCTTTTTACTCTCTCTGGTCTTCAATAAGAATTGCGTTCAAAAAGCCAGCTTCGGTAATGCATTGTTACACTTGCTGAAAATGAAAGAGTAAAAAGGGTGTAAAGTGCACATACAAAAGTAAGAGGAGTACTATTTTACAAACCTACTCCACCTTGGGGAACTTCCCTTAACATTTGACCAGTAGGAGTGCATTTTCACTGTTTTGTTTGACTCTTTCCTAAACGCACAAAATGAGCTAGAAAGTGCGTGCCCCCGGGTAACGAGTAACACGGACAATGAGGACTGCTTGAACTAAATGCAGATAAGTTTGCTTTTCGTCTAGCACACAGGAGGGCGTCAATCGAAGTCTGCGGTTCTAACCCACGCTGCGGCACTTCCTTCTGCGCGTACTGTTTATCTTCAACTGCGGCAGTCGCTGTGCAGTAGCTTGTGCAATACGAGAGACTCTCGAGCATGTGTTGTGCATGTAACCAACTTGGCGTCTGATAAGACGCGCGATAACCTGTCGCTCTGCGTTAGAATCTTGTCTTTACTTCGGGTAAACTCCTTCATATTCTAGCTATCTTTGTTATCTTTTTTCGCGGTGGGATGGAGTACGCTTTGAAGAGCCTGTTTAGAAAGCATGTGAAAAACTACGTTGTGTCCAGCGAGACTTTTATAGAACTTTAGGAGGTCAATAGAAAGGGTTGATAAGTATAATTCTGCATAAAAAAATTGGGGAGACACTATACAATACAGTTTTACTCCGATTAACTCGCGCTTCGATTGAGCCTTGCGTCTGGCGCACGATGGCCTTAGTTGCCTATGTGCTATAAAACACAACACAACAACTCGCGCTTCGAGGCGTGTTTGTCAGATTCAGCGTTTAGGGCATTCGTGGATATCTTTCATAAAGTAACAACGTCCATCATCAGTGCTTACAACTTACATCCCTAATGTTAAAGAATCGTGCTACGACATAAAACTGCGGCGCCTGAGAGTACACACAACATCAGCGCGATAAAAGTGGCTTCGGCTACGTCTGCGGGCATCAGTGACGCTTTTACCGAGGACTGCTGACGTCATAGACGCGCCCGCTCGCACGGAGCTGCGCAGATGGCCCGTCAGTGTTTTCCAAGCACATGCGACATCAGGTCACCAGCTGGGTGCTGTTTAGAATTTGAATCTAAACCGGCCGCTACATGTAATCTCAATTCTGACTACTTTGCTAATTACCCGCACGTTATTTTTAAATGACCCGAAGTTCTAAAGTTTGTATAGGCAGTTCCAGCGACACATCCTTGACACGCAGGCATCCTGCTGACTGGTTTGGAACTGGCCTACCTGTATTGTGCTAGTTAGGAAATGTGTGTTTAAAAAGACCAGCATGATATTTTAAGCATGAAAACAGGCATGCTAAACGACAAAAACAAGCAGTGCGGTCCTTCACACGTGGTGTATGTTTCCATGCCTTATTTCGCTAAAGAAGTCGACGCTGATTTTCTAAATATTTAGTTTGGTTGTCACTCTTTGCATTGCAACAGAAACTACTTCTAGGAAATTTTTTTTTGTCATCAGCGGTAAGCGAAAGTGTCCACTCTGCGCTCTGGTCACACCCTGCTACTGACTGATAAGCAAAAGAAAACACCACTTATCGCTCATATGTTCGTCTCGTGGCGATAAGGCAGTCGCTGACCTCAGCGTGAACCACACGGTCAGCTCTCCGATAGGGATTGCTATAACCTCGAGTGTCATGTATACAAGGAGCTCGAACATGTATGCACGTGATAGCGACACTGTGTTGCGGTCCAGGTTGGGTCCGAACTTCGCGCAAGAAAGCGTTTGTACCAACGACGACAGATGGCGCTTGAGTCATAGCTCGGTTGGAACACTGCTGGTTTAAATGCAGGGAAAGGACCTAGGGAAAATGTTTTTTTTTTACGAATCAAAATCGATATATACCAAAATCAGTTGGAATTTGTACTTGAAGGAAGGGTTTATTCTATGACATAGTCGGGTACAAGTCAAGAAAAATGCTGCTTTTCCGCAATCAAAGGACCTCCTTCCAGCCAATGGCGTCGGGTGATTCTCATGAACTCCCTTGCGTGATAATGCGGGGAGTGGCAAATAAAATAGGGTAGTCCCCTTCCTGCATTGTAGGGGATAGTCTCCCTCCTGCATTGACAGGCCACACCCTGCACTGTCACGCAATTCACGCTAGCAGGTTGATGAAAATTGGCTGATGCCATTGGCTGGAGTGGGAATCTTTAACGGGGAAAAGCCTTTTTTATTTTTCTTGAGTTGTATGCGACTATAGTAATTGTTGAGTTTCAGAAGATGATTTAAAACTTACATAAATTCCAAGTATACTAGCGAACGCCAACATCCTGTTTCAAGAATCGCACATACCATCCATCCACCACTTTAATCACCCCCGTTTCGTTACCTCACCCTAGGCTTCATTCTGAACAAAACAATCGGCTAATATATCATAGCTCGCAGATTGTTGCGTCATCTGTGGGCTGATTAGAAAAACGGTTATAATCGGTTGGTTGCTGTCGAATTTCGATTGCGTAGCTGCGCCTTGATTGCCTGTGCTTTAACTTTGAAACTGCCAGCAGTGTTCTCGAACAGGGCAATTAATAGAATGATATTAATACAAAGATGGCGTACGGACAAGCCGCTTGCTTCCAAGTCACTGAACAGTGCCAAAAAGATAAAGAAAGAACGGTGGAACTTCAATCAATGTGGAATTGCAGTGAAGACACGTAACACCGAAACAGCGATAACGGTTGGAGACGCTGTTGATGTCACCGGGTAGCAAGTTTGAGTGGTTAGGAGTGGTGATCAAAGCCATGCGCAGGCAGGAAAATGAATGGCCCGCTGTTACAGGAATGCTCAAACAACCAAGAACGATCAAATAGCCAAAAATTTTCACAAAAGATCACAGAAGATCTGAAAAAGAAAACGCATGTGGAATCAGTCGTTCTTGAAGTGAACAATAAAACGCGTACCACTGTTGTTTTTTTTTAAGCGGAATTTCCATACAGGATGCTTCATTTTGTTCAGTGTCGACATATTTTGCAAAACAGATGATGTAAGCCACAGAGCACCACTTTCCAAATTGAGTAAATAATAGTTACTTAACTGCCAAACGTTCTCAATTTGTTTTAATTGCAGCTCCCTACAAAAATGTGTTGAATAAACTGGTACACATGTCGTATATACGATTATTTCCTTGTTAGACGTGTGCACGGTATAAGAGCATGTTTCTTGAAAGGTTTTTGTTAGCCGAAATGAATGGATACCCGTTAGAAGTGGGCAAATACAGTATAGAAAGAGCAGCATGCTTTTCGCAAAGTTGTTTATTTCTACGTCTATTTTTCTCTGTAATCTTCTCTTTGTGTCATACCACAAAAAATCGCGCATTCAAGATGCCATACAAGTGTTGTCAAGTGACCCTTCCTTTCTACGCCCTTCTACTGAGAATGTGCTTCTGATTTGTTTGTACATGTATCATACACGAAGTTGCTGCTGAAGTTATGTATGCACTCATATACATAGTGTACACTGTATGACACGATCGACCGGTAATACGTTACCAAGTACGCCACAGCATTTGAAACCTCGAACTTCTTCCAACGTGTATGTCCTGAACTTTATCTCGTCCGTGCTGGCTTTACTGGAACTGATGTAAGGTGGAAATAAAATGTGCTCTTTCAGAGTCGACAACTAGTGTCTTGTTTTATGATATAGCACAGAAGCATCATCAAAGCAAAAAGCCGGCGGCGACCGTCTGGTGTCGTCCAGAAAAATCCTGATTGGCTGGTTGGAAGGCAACGTCATCAGTGACGTGACAGAGCGGAGAAACTCCATTGGTAGTAGAGAAGTGACGTCATCAGACCGAAAATTCCCATTGGTTGGAGGGAAGTGATGTCACCACCTGCCAACCGCGGCAGGTGGTGCAGCTCAGGAAGAGCAACCCTGGTCTTACAAACCACACCAGTCACTTCCGGCAAATGCATCAACAACTTCGAGTGCTGTCGCATTGTCAGCACATAGTAGAATTAGGTGTCGCTTTTTTTCCTCCTTCTTTTATCTTTTTAATTCATTATTTTTATAACCTTCTTTCCATTCTGTTTTCCTCCTTCATTGTCATTTTCCCTTTCTTCTCACGTTAAAGATCCCCAGGTGGTCGAAATTATTCCGGAGCCCTCCACTACGGCACCTCTTCTTCCTTTCTTCTTTAACTCCCTCCTTTATCCCTTCCCTTACGGCGCGGTTCAGGTGTCCAACGATATATGAGACAGATACTGCGCCATTTCCTTTCCCAAAAAACCAATTATTATTATTATACTGCGCCATTTCCTTTCCCCCAAAAAAACCAATTAACCCTTTCTTCTTTCGTATTTTCATTCCTTTATTTATTTCCTTCTTTGTCCCTTCGTTATCTTTTAATTTCTTTTTGTCTTCCGTGACTCTTTCGTTCCTTCTTCCTTATTTCTTTCTCTCTATCTTTAGTTTCATCTACATTCCCCAGACGAAGTCGCTAGGAGGCTAGCTTGTATGCTCACGTCAATGAACTTCACCCCTAGCACAGGAACTGACCTCTTATTACACAAAACATTGCATTCACTTTTTTCTTCTCTTTAGAACATTTCTGTCTACAAAAGAACATAGCAGACAGCGCATGACCTCTTATTGCACAAAGACGACGCTTTCTCTTTTTTCTTCTTTTTAGAACATTTCTGCCTGCGAAAGAACATAACAGATCACGGTGTCGTCACTTTTGTTCTCATTTGTTCCTTTTTTATAAGTGTTGCCAGCAGTGAATCCAAATGGAAAAAAAAAGTAGAGAGATAAGAACGAAAAAAAAAATAAAAAAAGCGTTCTTTTTCGTAACCGACCTTGTTCCGTAGAAAAGCAGACGTTAGACAATCGCCTATTGTGCAAGGCAAGAGAAAGGGACTCTGGTACACTGACCTCGCCGATCATCGCCTAAGAACGCAGCGAAGCATCTGTTTGGGTACGTGTCAAGTCCGTGCAGTCTATACCGAAACAATTGCCACAGGTCATTTTATGGAAAGCGCAGGAGAATTTCTTTCACGTGTCTCACTCTTTCACTGTTGCTAGCGGCTTACCTCGGCAGAAGGTTTCTTCACCGCGTCTTTCAATTATTTTCGCGGCCAGTGAAGCCGCTCAGCGCTTTGGGGACTCCAGCTTCAATGAACAAGACTCGACACTTAGAAGGCGACCGTTATTCGTATCTTTATAGATGATCTTACTAAAACTAAAGCTCTCAAACCCGGTTTTTATAGATGATTGTTGGCTTCCAATACGAATATGTGATATGTACAAAAGGTTTGTCTTAAACTTTTAAAAACTCGCGCTACAGCCGAAACCGTTTAATTAGGGCATTACTAAAACTGCACAAAGAAATAATAGAACCCCATTTATTATTTATTATTATTTCCTAATATATCCATTAGGATTAACGGCCGGAGGACAAGAAGAGTAGCGTACGTATACGCATCTTACGCTGTCTGTGCCAGGAGTCTCTCTGGGCTCCCGAATTCCCGCCAAAATGCACCAGTGGCAAAGGCCGCAGGGAGGCCGGATTAACGAAGCTGTGACCGAATGACAGAGACAAGTCACCTATCCACCTCTCCGTCGCCAAAGGCGGGAGAAAGGAAAAGGGGGGAACCACGCAAAAAAAAAGGGGGGGGGGGGGAACCACGCAGACCCGCCGCGGTGGCTCAGTGGTTAGGGCGCTCGACTACTGATCCGGAGTTCCCGGGTTCGAACCCGACCGCGGCGGCTGCGTTTTTATGGAGGAAAAACGCTAAGGCGCCCGTGTGCTGTGCGATGTCAGTGCACGTTAAAGATCCCCAGGTGGTCGAAATTATCCCGGAGCCCTCCACTACGGGCACCTCTTTCTACCTTTCTTCTTTCACTCCCTCCTTTATCCCTTCCCATACGGCGCGGTTCAGGTGTCCAACGATATATGAGACATACTGCGCCATTTCCTTTCCCCAAAAAACCAATTAATAATAATATTATTATTATTATTATTATTATTATTATTATTATTATTATTATTATTATTATTATTATTATTATTATTATTATTATTATTATTATTATTATTATTATTATTATTATTATACCACGCAGGACGCTAGCAGCGGCCGTCCTCCTGTCCTTAATTGCGCCCCTACCAATCGACTAAAGGAAGTGGCAGGACCCCGAGCATGAAGAACAAGAATTCCTATCCAGATGTGATACGACCAGCTGCAGCCGGGAAATGAATAGAAAAAAAAGACTTTATCGAAACGATCCACATATACAAGTATTACATGTTGAACCAACACAATGCGCAATATACATTGATTACAGAAAGTAGAGCTATAAATGAAAAATAGAAAACGACACATGCTCACACAGGCACACATAAAAGATAATTTGGGTACAATGAATGTCCGGGATACACACGCATCCTAATTGCCATGATCACTGCCGACGAGCCATCAAAATTGCTTGGAGAATATTGACCAAGTACTGCGAGGATGTATGCAAATTCGGCGGTCAATCGCAACAGGCACGACGATGTTGAATAACATATGCCAGGGTATGCATATTTCTTATAAGCGATGGTTACTGGTAGGACAAGATTGACCATCGCATCCCAAGATGTGTGCTTCACTGGCTACCCATCCCAACCGATGGGGCAATATTTGAAAGCCAAGCCCAGTTTGTGTACATTGCTGGGAGGCCACCCCAACTTGCAGGGCAATATTGACCAGATTATACCAAGATATGTCTGATGCTCACCAGCCATAAAAAGTGGCATGACAACATCCACCAACGAATGCCATGATGTATGCCACTCCGGCTATCCACCGCAACTGCCCGAACAATATTCGCCATCGAATGCCAGGTTGTACGCGATGTTGGCACGCCATTGCCTTTGGCTGGCTATCGTAGATCGTTGTTCACCAGGTTATGCCAATGTTGGGGAATAAGGAGTATAGCCGGGCCAGTAATGGACGTGTTCTCGTATCGCATCGCCATTATTGGTCACGCATTGGCAAGAACGGGCCACCATAAGACCACGGATCGCCAACGCGTTTACAGTATCGGGCCGATGCCATGTGCTGCCTGGGTTAAGTCCTCACAAGAGGTCGTCAGAGTCCAACATAAGCTCGTCGACGACGCCCGACAAGCTCGAGAATGTCCTGACGCCATGCACTTCCTCCGAAGGAGTTTTTGGTCCCTGCGACCTAATCGTATAGCTGTTGTAAAAAAGCCGGTTGTCCGACAACCAACAGCACGGCGAACGCCGGACTGGCCTCAGCGCGCCTGAGGCAGATCGTCGTAAGCTCCTCGTCCTGGAGGTCGCCCGCCGTCGCCAGCATTGTTGTTGTCCTCAAGAGGGTAATGGCGCGTACCCACTGCGGGGGATTGGCAAAGACACAGGGAGCGACGGAGAGGTGCTTAAAATGTTTTAAAAATGTCCTCCGTGTATTGGGTCCTGGAACTACACTGACACCCGGCACATCCAACAGTATCCTGCGCTGTAGGGCACTGGCAGCGGCACTAAACCCTTCTTTCAATTACAAATGAGTCCTTCTTTCCAGAACAAATTCCAACTGATTTTAATATATACCGAGTTTGACTGTTAAGAACCTTGTGTCTGGGTCTTTTCCCTACTCTTGTACCGCCAATGCTCCAACCATGAAGGGTGGATGGGTGGAAGATAGGAGCGTCCACTTTGAAACAGGGTGGTGGCAGTTTCCACCATGCTGGGTTTTTTTATATTTTTGTTGCACTGTGCTGTAAATTGGACTTAAAATTCGTCGTTTTCTTTAAATACATTTTCCTACATTTCTAACCTTATGTCATGCCTCTCAGCTTTTGAGCCACCAACCTTATAATCACTTTTTGCTAATTTACACCGCAGATTTATTTAGGTGATCACCACTGTTATCTATAAACCCTAGGGCCTCAGGGAGAGTGACTACGCCTGCATCGACATCCGGATGGATACCATCACATTCGAGTATGAGGTGTTCAACTGTTTCTACAGATTTATCACACTCAGCACATGTGTAATTTCAGTCGTTAAATTTCTTTTTGTAGCTGTGCGTTCGAAGACATCCTGATCTAGGTGCAAAAAGTAGGGCACTGCCTGTTGAGTTATCATAAAACGCTTCCAACGATGTATGAGACAGATACTGCGCCATTTCCTTTCCCCCCAAAACCAATTAACAATAACAACAATAATCTGCCTTTTCCAGTATCGATGTAGTTCTACTCTCCGCTTCTTTTCCATTGAATTAATCTTGTTTTTACCTTGTGCGTTTTAAATCTGTCTTTTAAAGCTCTTTATTTCTCCGTCCTCGTGTCCCGCATGCTTACTGGTTAGTTTCTTAGTTATTTTCCGCCATTGTGAGTAAACGCTCTTTCTGTATAAGTATTTAAATACCTGAGCTGCCCACCTGTAATTTTCCACTTCCCTCAGGCGTTCTTCCTATAATATCTTACTCTGAGCTTCCCGTGCTTCGAACAATGCCCAGCCGATGTCCCCCTGGACAGCTCCGGACGCCCCCTGGCGACGTTGGCGAATTTTGGGCCGACCGCCTAGAAGACTGCGGACCTCCTGCATGGGTGCCAATGGAGAATCCGTCCAGAATTAAAGGAGATGGCTTCCTCGACGGCAGCAGCAACACACCGTCGGTCTGCGGCTACTTTCAGCGGGAACCATACGGAGAAGGGCCAGGGCGCTGTACTCCCCGTCCCCAAGCGCTGCCTTTCATCTTGGGGCAAGGGTCAAAGGGCACGCTTTTCGAGCTCCCCACCGCCCCATCTTCACCACCCCACTAGCTGCACGAAACGCGTCGCGAGACACGGGCTCCTTAATGAGCAACCCCATCCACTGCGGCCTCAAGAAAGATACGTACAAGCACGCCTTCTTCCGCAGCTGCCTTGTGGCGAGGGGTGTCCTTTCACCCCTTGCAGGGCGCCCCGATGGCATTGACCTTTTCTTGCTCCTTGTTCTGTCCGCTTCAAGAAGGAGGCATCCTCGCTTGGAAGGGGGACGGTGCAGCCTGACTTCTTTTGCGGGAAAATGTTTTCGTGCGGGAAGGAAGGTGGCAAGGAAGCTGGCTTTTACACATCATGGCGTCCCTCCATAACTAGAAGAAAACAGTAAACCATGAAACACTACTTATTGTTGCGTGCATTCAGAACGGCTGCTGGATTGCCGCCTGAAAGTGGTCAGAAATCAAATTTTAGCCTTTGGTAGGAGCCGTTTTGGAGAAAACTTCGTGGAAACATTACTTTAATGGCGCTGCTTCACGGACTTGTCAAACCAATCATTGTCTCCACTAGTGCACTTACTTGTAAACAGTGCTTGTCATGGTATTCTTCCGTGCTCAACGATGGCCGTAATGGCGACCTCTGCCACACACAAGGCAGACCTGTGCCGCACACTTCCAGAAAGTGTGCGAAAGCACAGCTGCACTGAAAACATATTCCCGAGCTACACACTCGTGTTTCCCCCCGAAAAATTTGCGAACGCGCGCAAAACTAATTTTTTTTTTAATATAGGCCAACAATTTCGATAGACTGAAAGCCATAGAGCAGCACGTGCTGAGGTGTTTGCCCAGCCATGCATGCTGTTCTTTTGGATACTGCGCATTTAAATGTCTCTCTCATTAAGCAGATTCACTCGTTTTGACTATGCGCGTAGGGGAAAAACAGGTTTCAGAACTTGTGAACTCAGCCGGTGGACACTTGCCCCGGTGCATCAGGGCCCATACAACTCCACAGCCCAACAGTTTATGAACACAATTTCTTCATGCAATCTAAGATTTCACTATAACAATCAATATATCCGCAGATCACCCGACGGCAGTCTTGTATTTTTTTTCTATTAACGTTTCTGGTATCGTCAAAAGCGTTCCCCATTGATTTTCTACGGCAGTCTGAACTGTTGGGTGCGATCGATGGAAACACTTTAAAATAAAGATTCTTCTACCTACCAGAACAATGCACTATTACCTGCAATATTTCTATAACAGTGCTTTACAACTTTTCAATTTTCAAAATATTTGTTCGAGAATGTTTGACATGGTGTTGCCGACGGGGCAGCACAGTTTGCTCGTCCGGTGGAAGTTTTCTTCTTTTTTTTTTCAAGCGCCTTCACAATGACAGCTTTCAACTCGTCTGCGATCACCTCTGATATAGTCTATTCAGTTGGTGAATCCACGCTTGGCCCGGTGCTTTAGTGCACATATACGACCCGTGTTGCTGATCGGTCTGAAATCGTACAGTCCGTGCTTTAGTTTTTTGATGCGGTGACACTTATAGTGAACATTCCCCGCATTTAGTCGTTGTGCGGTGGAGAATATATATAGTGAAAGCAGTCTGTGTTGTACAGTAGGTCAGCGAAGACTTGCAGAATGAGGATACAACTGATACGACTATCTAGGTTTATTTACCAACGGCTTCGGACGGTGGACCGTCCTTCATTAAAGAAGAGAAAGTTCCTCCTCCTCCCGACCTGGATGGAGGGATGGATGGATGGATGGATGGATGGATGGACGGACGGACGGACGGACGGACGGACGGACGGACGGACGGACGGACGGACGGACGGACGGACGGACGGATGGATGGATGGATGGATGGATGGATGGATGGATGGATGGATGGATGGATGGATGGATGGATGGATGGATGGATGGATGGATGGATGGATGGATGGATGGATGGATGGATGGATGGATGGATGGATGGATGGATGGATGGATGGATGGATGGATGGATGGATGGATGGATGGATGGATGGATGGATGGATGGATGGATGGATGGATGGATGGATGGATGGATGGATGGATGGATGGATGGATGGATGGATGGATGGATGGATGGATGGATGGATGGATGGATGGATGGATGGATGGATGGATGGATGGATGGATACGGCTGAACCCTTTAAATCAGGCGGTGGCTCAAGCCACCTAGCCATGTCTTGTGAAATTTTGCTCCTGTCTTGCTTTTAGCCACCAATCAGATAACCTTCGCTTGGTTACTTCTAACCTCTTAAAATCCACTTTCCCTTCACTATTTCTAAACCCCAAAGCCTTGGGTAAGTCAGCCCCGCTGCTTTCCACTGTGGGGTGAAGCCCTTTACAGAAAAGTATCAAGTGTTCATTCAGCCTGTCCTCCTCCTCTCCGCACGCAATGCACAAAGTGTCTGTCTCGTGGTACCTGACTCTATACGTCTTAGTCCGCAAAACTCCAGTCCTGGCCTCAAACAACAAAGAGCTTCCCCTACAATTATCATAGATATTTCCTTTGACAATTTCCTGTTTAAAGGTCCGGTATGTTCCCAGTGCCGATTTCGTCAGCATCCCTTTTTTCCACAAAGCTCTCTCTGTTTCTTTAACCTTTTTCTAACCGATAACCGAGCGTTGCATGTACGCGCCGCAGCACCTTTGCTCTCTCCCTCCCCCTCCTCCCTCTTTGCGTCGGTGTCTTCTCTTTCCCTTCTCTTTTCCCTTTTTCAAGCACTCTGTGAGCCCAGTTAAATGCTATAACACACGTCTATGCACTGTACGATCATTCCTAATGAAGACTGATCCCCGGTCGAAACGTCGAAAAAAAAGGCATCAAATTTTTCAGTGCGACTGCCTGAACTTACTGTTTTTAATTAGCTGCCTTGAAGAATTTTATATTCCTTATATTGCTATCATGACACCTGACAAAGTCATGTCGAAGAGCATCACCTGGATCTTCCCAAGGACCTCAACAACTACCGCAGTCATCAGCGACTCTCATTGGAAGCATCTTCATAATCACTTCAACCTTGGGTGGAATGGGACTCCTGCCTTTACATCACAAAATGGGACCACTGTTGAAGACGCCATGCACCTTCTGGACTTCGAGGGACGAAGTCCAGCAGGAGTTGAGTTGAGTTAACCGGTAGTTTACAACCACTCAACTCAACTCAACTCCTGCTGGACTTCGTCCCTCGCACTGCGACAACACTGCTCCTGCATGTCGGCACCAACGACATTGCAAAGCAGCCGGCTGAAACCACATTCGACCGGTACCGGCCGCTGATTAGCGCATCAAGGAGAAGCGGCGGAATGTGAGCAAAATGTACGCAACTTTGGTGCTCCCTCGGGTTCCAAATCGCCTCACGGGAGGTCGTAACCGGCGTTTCGTGGAGTGGTGCAGCAGTGAGGTGCGCAGGTTTTTCCGTGAAAGTACGTACTGCAGCCGCACGAGGGGAGTGTTCTACGCAGACCATGGGCTCTAATGCATTCCAACGGGCCGGGTTCTGGCTGCGGATGGCCTTCACCCGAGTTCTGAGGCCGGCGCCCCAATGGCAGGCTGTCTGCAGCACATCATCCCGCGGGACGCTGCACGGAGCAGGCATCGTGGATGGACCACGCTTCGAGTGAACCACCGAGCAAGACATCGCAAAGAGGTCCGACTGCGGACCTCCCCTCGTCCCGCCGCCAACAACGGAGGGCCGCTACGACCTGCGTAGCAGGTCATTCTCTGACGCTGCCCTCCAGGATGCTTCAGACTGAAGCGACTGTGTGACCCCTGGTGAACCTTCGAACTCAGAACTGTCTAGAACGTTTTTAAGAGGTCGCAAAATTGTTGAGAAAAGAATAAGGTATCAGCTTGTTTAACTTCATGCAAGAGACATAATGTTGCACCAAAGGGTTTACGGGTATATATGAAATCAGCCGTGTCAGAACTATCACCCATCCACGTGGCAAAGTAGCAGGAGATCTTGAGGGATACGTCCATGCGGCTTTTGGAGGTTGTAATAGAGAGTGATGAATCTTGCCTTCATAGCTTGCTACAACAGGAAAAATAATTTATTTAATGTAACTATCTGACTTCAAAGCGGAAAAAAGTAGCTTATTATTGGCCAAAAAGAAAAAGAAAACAGATTCCGCGATGGTGTTAGTGTTCCTACCGGCATTCCAAGAGAAATAGACGGGCCCGAAGATCCTGTTGACAGTGAACTTGCTTCTCATGGCAAGCAAACACGTGGAGGTATTTCCATAGTTAATCTTTCGGATGCAAACCTCTCCAACGAAGAGCGTATATTGTCGAAAGGCCTGGGATTTTTGTCCCGCCGGGGGAAACATAAATGAGCTTCAATTTTACAAAGACTTGGATAATTTTGCTCGTCACCTAAGGTTTCGAGAGTACCGTTATAATAAGTATGAGAACAGAGACGCTGGGTCATCTCTTTCATAGAGTATGCATTGGCTCCTCCTCCACAGCAAGCTGAATGTCTCGAACTCTGCATAAATGCTGTGCACAATGACATCCTGCCGGAATGTAAAAGGCGCTCGTATTGCCGAAAAAACTCGTCGCGCAAAGAATAAAATGCTTTGTAATCCGTCACCGCACGTTCCGACATATTTATAAAGCTTGCAGACAAAGGTGGTGCAATTGTGGTCATGAATACCAGGCACTACAAAAACGAGGCAGAGTGGCAGCTAAGCGACAACTCTTTCTACAAACATGTAGCTTTCGACCCAACCTCGCATTTAAAACACGTGGTCCAAACCACTCTCGAAGACCTCGTAAAGGGGAACAAAATAAGTGATAAATTTGGTAAGTCCTTCCTTCCGTTGCCCCCCATCCCCGGTAGGTTCACAGTAAGCCATCAATACATAAATAAAATAATCCAGAGACGATCGATTGTTTCAGGGATAGGAGCTACCTCAGAAAAGATTTCCATTTTTGTCGACAGCTTAATCAGAAAAAATCCACCGAGTTTTCTTCGTTTGTCAAAGATACAACTCATTTTGTTTCGGACCTAATTGATCTGCTTGTTAAATTCGTCCAGAAAACAGCAAACTCGTTACACTCGTCATGTTATTACACACCAATGTACCCCACTCGGATGGGATCAGGGCAGTCGTTAACTCTAACAGAGATTATTAAGTTAAAATACTAATTTACGACATGACCTTTGAAACACTGCTGCATTTGACACGTTAATTAAATAACTTTGAATTTGATGGCGACCTCTATGTGCAAATTAGTGGGACATCAGTGGGCACTAAAGTGGGCCCTAATTATGCCAATGTATTTGTGGGCATTATCGAAACCGAGTTCATAGAGAGCTGCCTCTTCAGGTTGCTTTCTTGTATAGGAGGTTTATATATGACATATTTGTTATTGGGTGCAAGAGTAAAGACAAGGTACTCAAATTCATCGCTAACTTCAATAATGCTCATGTCGGCATGTTTTTTTTCCCATATCTACTCCACATCTACGGTCACTAGCATTACTATTCCGCAAAGCTCAAGAGCTTGCAGAGCAGGCTGTTGTTGACTTGGTCAGCTCGACTAACGTCCCGGATTCTTCCACACACGGTTCAATGAGTTCATCTTCGTCTGCGGGATCAAATGCATCAGTTGACGCATTCTATGCGTTTGTAGCACCCAGCGAAACAACAAGCCTATCAATGGCGTGCAAAAGATCTGACAGCACCTGACAGGTGCCCTCACTGTAGCGCTACACTGGACATTTGTGATGTGCGGCACTTGTGGACGTGCCCAGCGACGGCTGCTATTAGAAAACAGCTCCTCAGGGAGGCGGGCCTGCGGTGGAACCGCGAACGTGACTATGTGGGTGGACTATGAACAAGCGTTTCATCAGCAACCTCTAGTGAAACTTGAGTTTCTTATCTACCTCCAAGATCTTCGAGTGGACGTGACCATGCTTAAAACTCTTATCCGTTTTGCAAAGAGACTTCATCAAGTATACTGTGGATACGTGCACTCCCCTGGCATTGGAACTTCAAGCCATTTATAATGCCATTGCTTCCCTTCCGCTCGTTCCAACATTCAATACAGTTCATATTTACACCGACTCCCGCGCCGCCCTTAAACAGCTTAAGGCTGTTCGACGAACGTTCCAGATTTCACAATCTATTCATGTGCTCTGCGCAAAGTATCCATGTCCTGTGCGCATACACTGGACTCGCGGCCATGCCCAGGATCAACATAACATTCAAGCGGATGCTATGACTCATCTTCATACATTAGACGATCCGCCACCATCCCCTCTTCCCCCAGATCCGTTCCTGTCCCATGTTTCCGATTCCGAAGTTCTGCGCCAGCGAACACGCGCTCTTATTCCTCCGTGTTCGCACCCTCTCCCCCGTAGTCTTACTCGGCAGGAGGAGGTATCCGTGCGCCGGATTCGGGCAGGGGCGGCTCTGACACCATCTGTCCGTCATCGGTGGCGTGCCAAAGATCTGCCAGTACCTGACAGGTGCCCTCACTGTAGCGCTGCACCGGACATTTGTGATGTGCGGCACTTGTGGACGTGCCCAGCGACGGCTGCTATCAGAAAACGGCTCCTCTGGGAGGTGGGCCTGCGGTG
The DNA here is from genome assembly GCA_030143305.2 of Amblyomma americanum. Taxonomy (NCBI): domain Eukaryota; kingdom Metazoa; phylum Arthropoda; class Arachnida; order Ixodida; family Ixodidae; genus Amblyomma; species Amblyomma americanum. The sequence continues at coordinate 129,155 of JARKHS020015418.1, read as the reverse complement.
GAACCGCGAAAGTGACTTCGTGAAGTGGACAATGGACAACCGTTTCATTAGCAACCTCTGCGACTACCTCAGCGCAACGGTTCTTCACTCCTTCTTTTAACTTTCAATCTCGTGCATTCCTTCCCCCTTTCCTTTTTCAACTTATGCCTCATGGCACACTTCTCGAATAAAAAAAAATGTACGACACGGCAGCGTGCTCGTCTGCTCCTATAGAAGGGCTGTTTTCATCTGCTTCGCCAGGCCGATTTGGGAGTTCTTTTCGATCGGCGGTTTGAGCTAACACTGTTGCTTAAGACTTTCAAGTAAATGGAACATTAGACGTTTCTAGCATACCAGAGACGTACTACCGTACTACCCCTCTTGCGCATGCGCAGTGGCATTGTTGAGGTCAGGGGGAGCCACTGCGCGTGCACAAGAGAGGTCCGGTAAACCGGTATACGTCTCCGGTAATAGTACATCTCCGGTATGCTATAAACGTTTATTGTAACTACAGAGATCCGAAAGACATTTTTTATTTTTTATTTCATTTCATATTTCATTTGATTATGCTTGCCCTAATAACTACTTTCAGACCTCATATTTTCGTTGTCTTCTAAGTTTTGTACGCCAATGTCTGCTAAAGCCACTGCCGGCGAAGTAATTTGTCGGCTTTCCCAAACGCGGGAGCCTGCCCCTTTCAGCACAAGGCAAAGACAGGCTAATGCTGCGTGTAACGAATGGAGAGCCTTGAAAATACTTCAAAGCTTATACGACTGTAGGTGACTGGTCAGAGGCAACTTCGCTGGAAGAACATGAGTTTTAACATGGTTTTGCTAGTCTACAAAATACGGTCCCTTATTTTCCTTCCAGCCGCCGCGGTGGCTCAGTGGTTATGGCAATCGGCTGCTGACCCGAAAGATGCTGGTTCGATCCCGGCCGCGGCGATCGAATTTCGATGGAGGCGAAATGCTGGAGGCCCGTGTGCTGTGCGATGTCAGTGCACGTTAAAGAACCCCAGGTGGTCGAAATTTCCGGGGCCCTTCACTACGGCGTCCCTCATAGCCTGGGTCGCTTTGGGACGCTTAACCGCCGTAAACCTGAACTCTATTATATTTCCCTTGTCTGCTCAACCAAATGTGGCGTCATTCCAATGCTCAAGTTTTAACAGCCTAATTAATTCGTGCGGCCGGGCTAGTTTAGGCCTTTAAAATATAGTTTGTTATATTGTACGCACTAAATATTGTAGGAACCATGGAGAAATTAACTTAGCTAACCACCGCATTATCGATTTCAATAATGTATCGAAGATACAGTATCGAGTGTCTGTATTGAAAATCAATTCCCTAAATATATCTTTTGTCGGTATCGCAAACAAATTTTTCAGGGCCGGGTGCCGGTATCGAAGATAGCTGCTATAAGTGTCACGTCCACTCCTGTGGGATGATGAGGCACGCGTTTCCAAGATCAAAAACCGATTGTCGGGATCGTTTACAGGCAGGGCTGCTTTCGCCCGGCTCAGGCAGGGAACGAGTTGGTCATTCAGTGAAGCGGTAGCCACCGCAGCCGGGCAGGTATGCGGCGATTTTCAAACGTGCTGGCAAAGCTCCTTCGCCACGCATCGGCTACTCTCCGCAGTCGAGGCCACGTCGTCACGCCTGTCCCAGTGATTTTGTAGGCTTACTGCTAACGTGGCAGGGAGAGCAGCCCCATGTCCGAGGGGCAGCATGGCAGCAGCTGTTCTTTTGTTGGCCGGGCCGAGCGCTACCCAGAAGCGCTTTTTAAAGGTAGCCGATGAAGGGGACAGCCGCTGTTGAGCGGGAGAATAGTGTGAGGCCGGCGTCGAGACGATCGCCGCAGCGGTGGCAAAGTGGTTGAGCATGTTCCTCGCATGCGGGATAGATTGGAAACTAAACATTTCGACAGATCTGCCTGTCTTGTTGGGTTCGAAGACTTATAATAAACTGCACATCTCCAACCAAGAAACTTTAACTTCAAATCCAACGTTTCGAAGCCGAGTCGGCTCCTGACTCGGCGACAGCATTCAGAATTCAGAGGTCGTGGGTTCGGATCCCACCAGTGGCTTGTGGTTGTTTTTTCTTCTGCTTTTATTAATACCCCATTGATGAAAACCAAAAATAAAAGCCACCCCCTACTTACGTCATGCATGTCATAACGAGCACCTCTTTCCATCTCCTTGTATTCGCCGCGGTGGATCAGTGGTTAGGGAGCTCGGCTACCGATCTGGAGCACCCTGGTTCGAACCCTCGTTTCGATGGAGGCGAAGCGCAAATGAGTCCGTGTGCTGTGCGACGTCAGTGCACGTTAAAGATGCCCAGGTGGTCGAAATTATTCCGGAGCCCTCCACTACGGCACCTCTTCCTTTCTTCTCTCCGTCCATCCTTTGACCTTTATCCTTTCCCTTACGGCGTGGTTCCGGTGTCCGTCGAGATATGTGAGACAGATACTGCGCGATTTCCTTTCCCCAACAGCCAGTTCAATTGAATTCCATTCCCTTGTCTGCTGAATTACTTATTTGTAGATGTCCAGTACATGGTCTTCTATTGCAATTTCTAAGAGCAATAGCATTTATTTAGTTATAAACCGTTTCGTTATGCCAAGGTTTCACTGTAAATGGCATGTAATTACAGCTGCTGCAAACGACCTGATTTTCGCGAAGACTAAATTTTCGCGTTTTCGCGAGCAGTTCGCGAAAAACTGGTTCCACGAATAATTCGTGCAAAATATCGACTGATAATTGCTCGGGAAAAAATATGGCTGGTGGTTTAGCATTGCTAAGCACGAAATATTGTGCCAAAGCGCGATGTATTGCAGGAGGACACCGCCGCCACGTACCTCAACGCGCGATTGTTGTGGTACTGACCCAGGGAGCCAGTTGTGCGCCTTTCTTTTCCTCAAAATCAACCGAGTTTACAATGTTGCCAACGCCAACGGCGATGAACCTAATGAGCAGTGTCAGTCTTTGTCTTTGTAGAAGAGCAGGTTTGGATAAACCCACGTTTGGATTTTTCGCCAGTTCCGGGATTTCTTTTTGTTTAGGTCTTTATGTGAAGGAACATGACAGCAACTAAGGGTTCGATAATGTTCTAGGCGATCAGCGAAGCGCATCACTTCCGGTGTCCTGAAGGAATTTTGGGAAACAAACGGGAAGCCTCCTTCCACACACAAGCTCTAACATTTACCTAGTTCCATTTCGCTTTTCTTCCATTTTTAACTATTAGTGTTCGTTGTTTGATACACCCTGTATATATTCAGGTCCGTCATTCCTGTTAGTTTCAGCGCCATTAGAATACAAGATTTACTTTCATTCGATTTTATTCCAATGTCGGCAGTGCATGGATGCATGGTGGTGCCTCAATCAATGACAAAGTTGTACGCCTCCATTAGGCCTGGGTTTTGCCATCATCAGTACAGCAGACGCACATAAGGCCGCGGTGACGATGTGAGATGTCAAACAGGCCTGTGCTCGTCGCAGAAACTAAGCCGTACGCAGAGTGACGATCCGAAGGAACCGGTCGCTCGCCCCTCCTAACCTACCAGGAAAGCCATTGAGGAGCGGATGAATGGGAAGGGGGGGGGGGGGGGGAGAGAGAGAGACGACGACGACGAAGGAAGAAGCAGACGCAGAGGAAGGAAGTGCGCTCAGACTTTCCTCCTGACAGACGAGACCAATTAGACACAATCTGACGCTCTTCAAACCACAGCTGAAGTTCCGGGTAGTTTACCCCACCCCCACTTGTTTTTTTTTTCTTCTTTTTTTGCTCCCAGCGCGCGGAGGTTTTACCCGTCCGGTACTCCACTGAGCCGTGTTGACTGAGCCTTTTGCCCCCCCCTCCACCTACCGGGACTGCTTTTCCCGAAACTCGCCCAAACGAGCGAGTACAAAGAGTTCTCTTGGCCACGTGCAAGGGACCTCGAATGCCACGGCTAGCCGGACGGGGCGATGGGAAGGGGTGGCATCAGCCAAGGCTACCGCATTTCTCTGCACAAGAGAAGCACATGGTAGGCGCAAAAGAGACTGTTCTCTCGACGTTCACCGATTTCTTTTACTTCAACTGAAGTATTCATAAATATGCAGGTTATTCACAACTCGCGGCGCTCTTCAGCTGAAAATAATGTGGTGGGTTCGATTCCCGCGGCCACGTTTCAATCGAGCCTGTTTGTGTCTAACTTGCGCCATATGCATGGAGGCTTTGCTAAAGCGCTTGTTCAAATTAAATTTCTCTACTATCCTCTACTCTTGTATGACTTACAATCCCAAGAGCAGTTTTGGCATGCTAAATATTCATTATTTTATCACTGCGAAGGTTTTCAAGATACGCATAGGCGTGAGCGCTACTACATATTATTGTGCAATGATTGAAAGCAGATGTATCTACTGAGCATCTGATTGCTGATTTTCAGCATTTCGAGTCCATATATCACTGCTCTGTGCAACGGATGCTCATAACGTTTGCACGTTTCCGGGAGCAAAACAGCAACCGTGCGCCCGAAGTGAACGCAGTGTTGATGTTTTGATTTTGACTGGCGCGCCGAGATAAACTAAGGCGACACAATCGAGATCCACTGCGACCTTCGCGTGACTGTTGGCACTGTGAAAGATTGTGGCTCGCTCGATCCTCACGTACAGTGCTTCCGAGAACGTGTTTATTTTAACACAAAAACGGATAATTACGGAAGCTGTTATATGGCTTTGCAAGTCTTTGCACGCGTCCCGCTGACGTTTACTGCAAGACAGAGTCACAAGGTAGGACCTTGTCTTATCACCGAGTCGCCGCTTTGTTATCGTGCACTTGACGTTGCCGTTTTAATCACGACGCACGAGTAATACAGTTTTGATAAGACTTCAGGGACCCATGAGTTGTCGTAGCATTGCTGCGGTAGCTACCGCAGCGTGTTTGAGGATTGTGTCGCCGAACTGCCATAAATGAGCATTTCCTGATAAACTGGACAATTATGATCCGCCCCAAGTTGCAGCTATGCGCGCACTGCATGCAACTTTCATTCGTACAATGAGAACGTACTTAATCGATTCAAAAAGATCAGACAGTGGAACCTTCCACTTTTCCAGATGTTTCCTCTCAACTGGCCTCTCAGTGGCATGACTATGAATATGAGCGCCTGGCAATGGAGCAGTACAGAGCATTACTCGAGGAAATAACGGTACTCGTTTGAAATCGTAGCGCGGCGGTGGAAAGCGAAGCTGCTGCCATCTGTACGAGGCGAACAAAGGCAAAAATGTCGTTCTTTCTCCCTTCGTGAGACGCCGCTGTAGTCGCAAAGAATGACGTTAGATGCCAAGAGCAACGTCACAGTTCTGCAAGCCAATGAACGACCGCATAGCAGACTGGCATTTAGTGGCGTAGCCATTAGCCGTCGGCCATACAACTCAGCTGACGGAGGCTGTTGTGGTGTTGCTGCTTCACAGCGCGCACCTTTGTTGTGGTGGTGACAATGTTTGCGCGTCTATGCAAAATTTAGCGTCGAACCTCAACAACATCGGCAAGGGAGTCAAGCAAGGCATCGGTGGACTCATGAATCTAGCAGTGGAAGGGGGCGAACAGCCCGGACTCTTATACGTGAATTTCAACCAGGACGGCACGTAAGTTTTGCCCAGTCTCTTTCTCGCGCGATTGCAGCGAGGGTGGCGAAGCGTTTCCGAGCTTGTGCAACAGCGCTCAGCTCTGGCCCAAGCATGTTTCCTAATTTTTTTCCTCTTCGCGAACGCTATCGCTCCCCTTTCGTCGCCGTTTAAGCGCTGGCAAGCCGTCTCTCTCTGGCGCACTGTCCTCCCTATTTGGTGTCCCTCCCGACCGCGGCGGTGGTGCGCGGCCGCTGGACGAAAGATGCTTTCTCGCTGTCGTTCTCACTGTCGTTCTCACTTTCGCAGTGCTTCGTTTCTGACGTTCTTCGGTGTACCAAAACAAACACCTCCGCACTCGAGGATCGATCTCGGCCGCTGCAGGCGTTATCAGCCGAGTTCCCCCCCTCCTCTCTGGTTGCACAGCGCCGGTATATGCAGCTCATTTTCCATAGCCGCGCACTCTCTCGCTATTGTGAATCGTTTGGGGCGCGTTTGGCTTGTCGCCCGCTCCCCTGCCCTCGCTCGCACAGGCCCAGCTGAGATCGCGAGCGAAGGGCAAGCCCAGCCCGAGGCAGTGCTCAAGGTAAGTAGGACAGAACGTCAAAGAGCGAGAGCGCTCTCAATTTTATTTTTCTTCTCCACACCAGTTCGCGTCCAAGTCCCTCCGGTGCTCTCGGTAGCACCTGCACGCTCCAAGGTCTCGACGACCATTCGGACCTCGGCTGGTCCGACGACGGAGCCCTTCCTTAGCCTTGAATGGGCAGTGCGCTGGATGCCCGCGGCCGCCAGTTATTAATCTGTCATATGTCAGCGCCCCTGCGATTTGCGGGGTGATGTAAGAGGCGTCCTTACTTTCCGCTTTGTTTTTGTCTTGTTGCTGCATCGTTGTCGCGTCGTTCGGGGGGAGCGTGCTTGGCGTGTCGTTTCCCGTTCCGATGCGTCAGCGCGGAGCGGTCAGCTGTTATCGCACCCTCCTCGCCTCGCCAGCCGTTGTGCACGACGTGTCTGTGCTTGTGCGTGCACACTTGTTCGAAGAAAACCTGTAGCCGGGAGTATCGCGTGACTTAACGCGCCCGATTTCGTAAACCCGCGCGCGCGGCAGAGACGCTTGCGCTAGCTCCTGCTGGGGCCATGGCTGCATGAATGCACGTCCTAGTCGACCCTGAAGGCGCGCATACGCAGTGTGTGTCCTGTAGCTAAGGCCCCTTCGCGACGAAAGCGTCGTGCTTTTGAAACGGCGACGTCGTCTGGGCGAGTCCTTGGCTAAAGCGGGCGCGGGAACTCCTGTCACTAGCAGACACACACTTGGTCTCACACACACCGAAGCGGCAGCCGCTTCCGAGTGCTTTTTTTTTTTTCGTTTCAGGAGCCCATTGTCTGAATGTTACGTACCACCCCGTCCTCAAAGCAGCGATGACAATTCAGCTCGTAAACCAGAGAGTTGTAAATGACGTCGGAATCTTCAGCTGTACCGTTGTGTTGTGTGTTTCGCGGGAATGGCAAATTCGTGCCCTCGCTTTCAAACCTTCATGAACTTCTTTAGTAAAAACGCGGGACTATTTGAAAACTTGCTGTGTAAACACCCCATATGGAGGCCAATAGTTGAACGCCTGTATACATAAGAAGATGGCCTTTGGCCCAGCTACCAGACCCTGGCGCGGTGTTGTCACATTCTGATAAGATACTCTTCGGATTTGTTTTAGGGATACAGTGTTAGGGGAATTGACAGCTCTGCTTGAATGTGTCTTTTAAAGACAGCTGTGAGTATTGGATATGCTGCCGAATATGCCATAGCATAGGCTATGGCCATAGGCATGTGCAATAATAGGCTGAGGAAAAGCGGATTTAAGAGTAAAAATTTATGAGGGTGAGAGGGGGATTCATAGGCTAGGTGGCGCAAGCTGCAGCCTGATACAAACGGTGAAACCATTATCATCCATCCATGCACAGCGGCTGGGCGCTATCGCCCACACCCATTTTGCCCCTGAACCAACACGGCATAAACAGGCCACAATGAATGTGGTACACAACATGCCATTTCCAGTAAATCTTTCAGGTTATTGCTCAGGAAATTGGAAAATCATGCCACGTTTTCTTTAGTCAAAGCATGAACATGTATGACATCTTTTTTTTTCATATTTAATGGCATTTCTTGCTTTTGCTGTTTAGTGTATGCACTGCCATAATGCACCTGCGGTTGTTGCAGTGGCATGCACACAAGCAGCTGTTGCACTCATTGTTCTGCCAAAACATGTATTATCAGAGTGCAAGTGTGATCACTCTACAGCAGAAAAGCTGCCTAATGTCTGTGCTGTGTATACAAGCGAAATGACAGTAGATGCGTAGGATTTTCAGTTCATTAATGACCTTATTTTCACTTCTGGTGCTGCACATCAAGATAACATCTGTTCATGCACCATGATGACAGCAGTGCCCAGAAGGTGCTTGAAAATTCTTTACTGTCTATAAAGCTGCTCCTAGGCTCAGAATGTGGATTGGAAATTTAAAATTATTCTGAAAAGGACTTTCTTTCTGCTAGATGAAGTGGCTGGAAGCCAGCAGGCTAGACAGGCTTTGTCAATTGTCAGAACGGCGTCTCTCACATTGAAAATTCTGCAAACATGCCTTGCCTGAGCAAAATTGATGAGTAATTAGTTCCTTCATGCATTGCTCTTTCAAAGCCCTTGTGCATAAGAAATGGGCATGATATATGCATTTCATGGGTGAATTTGGTAGTTGTAGTGAGCTCATTGAATTGCGAATGACTTCAGGGGGAATCCCATGAAATTGGTTCATATGACATCATGCTACAATAAAGCTTTCGGAACTATACGTCCTTTTCGAGCATGAAAGGAGCAGTTTAAAGTGCAAAGTCTAGAACTGATTCTTTAAAGGCAGCATTAGAATTTGCAGACAGTAGAGAGACTACACTCTGGGCTTTGACCACATCTACTGCCAGAAGAGTGGAATCATCTGTGTTGTATTTGTTCTGAAAGGAGTGCAGTAGAGGAAATTGTTTAATCCTGCCTTTCTAGAGCTCCCTAGTTCATAAAGTCAAGCATGTTTTCAGTGCTTGGAAAATGAGCGTTTAAAGCAGCTGCAGTTTGTAATTCCTTTGCAATAGGTGTGAAAAAGCAGGATAGTAAAAAAAGAGAAGAGCTACAGCTTGAAACTTTTGCTTCCCATTCACTGGAGTGGGCTGTGCCCTCAACTGTTTAAAATTAATCTCACATTAAATTTACTAGCAGTGTACCCTGGCAGAAACTAGCGCGCTGAGACGAGACTAGAAAGAAACCACGCACACAGGGCGCTGTGCATCTCATCTCTTGTCCCATCTCTGCACGCTGTTTTCTGCCATGTTTACTGTTCCCCAAGTAGCCCAACTGACCCCAGTCATGGAGGGAGAGGTCTGTTCCCTTTACATCTGCCACTTCCGCTCCCTGCTTTGTCACGCTAGTAGATTCATGAGAATCTGCTGACGCCATTGCCTGGAAAGGGCCCTTTAACGGGGAAAAGCAGCGTTATTCTTTAGTTGTATCCGACTGTAGCAGTGTAGCTTTGGTGGCTTGTGTAAGGTGAGGCAGTAGCAAATGTGGTTCACCGATCGTCATTTTCTCTCAGTTGATTGCATACGTTCACCTGTTTTCTGTTTGTGTTTACAAAAAAAAAATAATAATTTCATGGACATATACATGCTGGTTGTACGGTCACTTTTCAGCGCTCTTGATTTGACGGCCTTCTATTCAATGCACATACACTCGAACTGTGCTGTGTGTTAAGCACTCATTGTCTATAGTGTTTGCGAGTAGGTCTGTTCTATTTTGACCTGTGTGTAAGGGGCAGTATTGAAGGAATTTGAGACAGTTCTATTGAAAAAAGTGGTTTATGTGTTGCTGTCATAAATTTTATGAACTTTGCCATGACTTGGACTTCTCCTGTGGATCAAATGGAGCCCTTCTTTATTTCAAGGTCACTGTCAGTCGGTACACAAACAGGGTACAAGTTCTTTGCCCTGGGAAACCTGGACAAGCTTGAGCAAATATATGAAAATGGTGAGTACCGATATCGTCTGCTTGCTTCGTTATGCATGCAATCACTTAGAGAAGCGAAAAGATAGCATGATTTATCTTTTCTCATGGGTGAACGGGCAGGAGGCAATTTATAGCAAGCAGCATGCTGATGGTACTGTCTGTTGAAGGACGTCACGGCAACTGTGTGTTGCAGTCCTACTCAAAGCATACAGATTTCAGTACCTTGAGTTACAGCTTACTTGAAAGCTTGCAGAGTAAAATTGGTTTTCAAGAAAAAAAAATTTTCTGTTCACTTACTCTTGTAGTAGCGGAAATTTCAACTGCAGCAATGCTGGTGCAAAATGCTGATGCCAGTCGGGAGTGCAAACTAACTGAGCACAATTGTAGGTAGGGGCTGTTGTGGCTGTTGTGTCTGCATGTATTTGTGCGTCACGTGCTGTCATGCACAATTATGCATCCATCCAATAAGGCAGGTGTCCGGCATGGCAGGCGCAGTGAGGGAAACGGGAGATAAGTAACCAGTGTGGTGCGCTGCACCGCACTGCACCTTCTAGCCATTTCCCTATAACGTCGCTAGTTGCAAGATTTTCCAACCAATCAGTGTTGCATGCCGCACTTGTTATTCATCTCACTATAATGTCACTAATAGCAAGATTTTACAACCAACCAGTGTTGCATGCCGCACTTGTTATTAATCTCCCTATAACTTCACCAGTTGCAAGATTGTGTGACCAATCAGTGTTGCATGCCACACTTGTTATTCATCTCCCTATAATGTCACTAATGGCAAGATTTTACAACCAATCAGTGTTGCATGCCGCACTTGTTATTAATCTCCCTATAACGTCACTAGTTGCAAGATTGTGTGACCAATGAGTGTTGCATGCTGTACTTGTTATTCATCTCCCTATATTGTCACTAATGGCAACATTTTCCAACCAATCAGTGTTGCATGCCGCACTTGTTATTTATCTCCCTATAATGTCACTAGTTGCAAGATTGTCTGACCAATCAGTGTTGCATGCCGCACTTGTTATTCATCTCCCTATATTGTCACTAATGGCAACATTTTCCAACCAATCAGTGTTGCATGCCACACTTGATGCAGCCATGAAGCAGGGAAAACGTGGCCTTAACAGCTGTCTGTGCAAAAGTTCGATTGCCGAGAAAAATGCCGTTGCATGGCCGTGCTGTGCTGCAGCTGTGCCTGCCATTGATTGCCTGCATTCTCTCTCCACCATGCAGAGGGCGAAGCCACATGCCTGGTGGAGCGGCTCTTCCTCTCAAGCCTCGTGTCCATCGTCAGCTTCTCATCGCAGCGCAAGCTCAAGGTGTGCCACTTCAAGAAGGCCTCGGAGATCTGCAACTACTCGTATTCCAACTGCATCCTGGCCGTGCGGCTCAACAGGGCTCGGCTGGTCGTCTGCCTCGAGGAGAGCCTCTACATCCACAACATCCGCGACATGAAGGTGAGCACACAGATCTTCCTCATCTATGCATGCTGGCTGTGGGCACTTGCTGCTGCACATTGTCTGGGGTGTATGAAATGGGAATGCACTGTTGGGTGCTTGTGTGATCCATGCTGTGTCTGTCATTGGGCGGTGTTTAGTGCTGAGGCAAGGTTGTGCTTTTACCCACTGGGGTGCCAATGTACCATCATGGTTGCCTGCGTAAGTATGGCCAGCACAGTGTTTTAGGGTACTGGTTTTGTGGCAACAGTATATATATTATGGTAAAAGCAGTGATGGTCTCGTGCTACCCAGGATCACTTTTGGTTTCGTTGTTTTATTTCTTTATCTCGGTATCTCAAATACCCCATGCTGGGGTATTACATGAGGGACCATTACCAGCTCTGGCTTCAAGACCTGCAAAAAAGAGGCATTGAAAAGAAGCGAATTACATATTTGCAAACATTTCCTACGAAGAGGGACTGCACATTCACTGGCTCCTTACTTTAATAAAAGCCATATGTACAGCTCCTTTATTATGGAAAAACCTTAAGCAGTTTCATTACCTGTTGGATATGGTTTTTGGCTTGGCTCTGCACACGGTTATTATTTTGTTACTGTGCTGAAAGCATATGTCGTGATTCGTACAGCATATATGTACTTTCAATGCAGCAACAAAGTAATGATTCACCAACTAGCCCACCAAACTGACTTGTCTACAGAAGGGCCTGAGAATCGTTTATATCAGATTCTGGTTTAGTATTGGCTGTAATATCAATGAGGCACTATGCACCACTGATACTATCATTGCGAGTGTTTGTCATGTAAGGAGTCTGCATTTCTCCGAGGGAGGGTCCAAGGCCAGGTTCCAGCAGTACTACAAGTGTGCCTGAATTGATTATGCCACTCCCTTGCACGTGTAGTATTTTTTTTTTTTGTCTACACCTGTCTACAAGAATGCAGAGATGAACTCAAGGTTAACCACGTTTTATTCTCTTGTGTGAAACTGGAAAAACTAAGAAAAAGTACTTTACTCAATTTTATAATGAATGCATTCCTTTTCATCCAAAGCTGCTCTTAGATGATAATGCCATTGTTAACATACCTTCTATTTTTAGCTTTTTAAAGGAAGCAAGCGTACTTGAAAAACTAATTTTTAAACCACTAGCTCGCTTTATTTCATGATACACGTCAGTCACTTTCTCATTCCTGAGAAGGCTGAGGTTTTTATTTGATTGGTTGGGAGCCTCAGGATCCTTGGCCAGCCAAGGATAGTCGCTGAGGCTACCTGACCTTCTTTAAGGCTTTTACAATTAGCCATTGTTATTACTAGACAGTACAATCTTTTAGGCCATCTACACCATTGATAATATTTCACATTTGTAAACATCCTGCAGGAAACTTACTGTATACCTTGAGCTTGGTGCATGATGGCCTTAGCTGCCTATGTGCCATAAAACCCAACACAACACACCTGTCTACATGGAGGCAAGTTTGGAAGGGGTTCCTCTGAATTTTTATATTTTTGTTTGTGGGCTCAAACACCTTTTTGATTGTATTGCGAGATTTTAAACAGCATGGGTAGTGCACATGTATGCAAGTATGGCATGAAGTGTTATGACTTGCCCTGCTCTGCTTGCAGCTGATGCAGCTTGGTGGCAGTTACTCCTGTTCCCTTCATGCTCCTTAGTTTTATCATTTTGTTATTGCCTTGCTGCTGCTGTTATTGACTAACAGCGTTTCCAGAAGGCTCTTTCCCAATGACAAATGCTTGCTTATTAGTAATTGCAGTGCACTGGGGTGATGGACTACACTTTGCTTGCCTTGTGGTGGTGGAAGATTTGTTTCGATGAAAGAATTGGCACAACTGTGGACGGGATTGGAGCAAGGAAGGCGACTGACAGTGTCGAGTTTTTCTTTGGCTCTTGTCCTGTCCAAAGTTGCATTGTTTCTGTAACGATGTACCGGCTAGCTTAACAACGTACCCTTTCGTTTTATTTTCGATTATGCTGCGCACCAGTGACTGTGCTCAAGACAAAATGATTACTCTGTCTACTCCTGGCTTATAACTTCTGCCAACAGAGGGCCTTGAAGTCTGCACCCAAAGCTGTCAATGGGAATGAGCTTTTGACAAAACCGGCGCGTGTGTGTGGCCAGTCACGCTTGACACCTTAGCTGGACTGACACCAGCCGGGCTGTGGCAAAACAGACATGGCGTGGCTTGCTCACACAGCTTGCTGCTGCTGCCCCGCCACAATGGAGGCTCCCTCTCTGACCACGAAGGCCCCGTCGTCGAGAACTAACCTCCCCTTCCTCGATGCTTGAGCGCGTCTTGTGCCGAGAGCAGTGCCATTCATGTTAGCGGGGGCCCTTTCTCCTGCAAACCTGGACAAGAATTGGATGCAGGTGCTGCATACGATCCGGGAGACCCCGCCCAACCAGAAGGGTCTGTGCGCCCTGTCGCCGTCCAGCGACAACTGCTACCTCGCCTACCCGGGCTCTGACAAGATCGGGGAAGTGCAGATCTTCGATGCTCTCAACCTGGTGGGTGCGCTTGTGTTTGGCTCACTGTGGAACCTTTCACTTTTATCGGCTGTTAAAATTTGCCGATTTATGCATGAAATGTAATAAATGTTAGAGTATAGTACGGATTTCAGAGCTCTGCATTGTAATTTAGTTTGCGTTTTTGTTTGTCGTTGGGGATTTGTAAGAGGCCAAAATAGGTGTCCGTTGTTGAAAATGCAGTCGAGGCCATCCTCTGACCATGTATGTGAGCTGTGTTCAAGATTTTCATGTCACAGCTTCAAAGTTAAAAAGATTTGTTAGTATAGCTATGTGTGCCATAATGCCACTACTCTTGCATATCAGCACTCAGCACGAAACTTTTTAATAGTGAAGTTTGTGTTGAACGTGGCATGCTGTGATGGGTGATTTTGAAAATAATAAAAAAACTGGCTTGTGATCATACTGTCGCGTGTTGGTAAAAAGTCCAGCAACCAGGATAAGTGCTTTTGAAAAACTCTTTATTGGGCTGACTTGAGCCCACCAAGAGCTGAACAACCTGGCGGTGACGATGGCAACAAATATGTCCAGCAGTTGTTAAGCAAATTCACTGCCACTATCAGGTGCCTTCGTTTCAAAGCTAACAAAAAAATTGCGAGATAAGACCCAGGAAGTGATTTCTTGAACTAGTTGAGCACAGCTACAGACATTCCAGATAAATCTGGTTGCATATCTCATTACAAGGTGATAAAGATTTGAACATAAATATAACCTCATTACAAAGCTTTGCGGCATTATGACGCGATGTGACAAATCTGCATTTGCAGTATTGGTTATACATTTCGCTTTTACATTGATAGCCTTCTCATTGCTTCTTTGAATTTGGTTTCGCCAATGCTTTTCCGTTGCACTTCTGTTGGGTGGATCTCGGGGGTAAGTGCTGCTTCTGTCGGGTGGATTGGGGGGCTTGGGTGGTGCTTCTGGAGGGTGGAGGGTTGACAGTCCACCACTGTTTCGGGAAACATCGCTGTTACCACTAGCACAGTAGTACTGTGTTCTCTGCATCTGTAGATATTATTGGACAATGTAAATTTTTATTAAATTATGTGCGGGCTGCAGACTGTCGTGAAGAGTTTGGCCGCAGTGAAAAATTGCAGTCACATTTCTTCAGCTAATGAAACTATTAAACTCGGACTTGTTTTTCAGCAAGCCAAGGTGATGATCCCGGCTCATGACAGCCCCTTGGCTGCCTTAGCATTCAATGCCTCGGGAACGCTGATAGCAACAGCTTCAGAGAAGGTCTGTAGAAGTTTCATATGCATGATGTGCAACGTAAACAAAACCTTTTCTCCCACTGAGGACACTTTATGCTGACTGTTCCAGGGCACTGTCATTCGGGTGTTCTGCGTCGCAGATGGGCAGAAGCTGTACGAATTTCGGAGAGGCATGAAGCGGTAAGTCAGTGCCATTTGCGTGCAAGCTAGAATTCTTTCTCTTCGGAAGGTGGTGACTTGGCAGTTGAGGTGGAAACTACTACTTCAGCTAGATGTCAGTGTGGTGTGATGGCAAACGCTGGGTCCAACATGAAACCTGAAATCCGTAGCGCAAAGGGATGATCACAGAAAGGATGCTCGCAGGTAAAGTGTTAGCTGTCTG
The DNA here is from genome assembly GCA_030143305.2 of Amblyomma americanum. Lineage (NCBI taxonomy): Eukaryota > Metazoa > Arthropoda > Arachnida > Ixodida > Ixodidae > Amblyomma > Amblyomma americanum. Next base: position 113,937 of record JARKHS020015418.1, on the reverse strand, counting down.
GATGCATTCTTTATAACCTCGTCTTTTTGCACCACGGATTTCAAGTTCCAAATGCACCAGCATGCTCAAGTACATTATATACATTGGCTCCAAGCGTGGCCTTCAGCGAACACACTGTTGTCACTTTGATGTGCACCGCATAGTTTTTGTGCTTGTATTGGAGATACACATGCACTGTGGCAGGTGCTGCAGTAGAATCTCAATACAAATCTCATGGTGTTGCAAAAAATATTGATACCATTCACAATTCATATCATCCAAAAATTCGTATACAGAAGAAGCATGGTAAGCGCATTCATGCAGATCCGCTTATGGCTGACAAAATTTATTAAAGGCCGCACCACTGCTCGCGTTGTGACATCGTTGATTTACGAGCCACACACCACCGCTCACTTGCGACGTCCATGATTGCTCACTCATGTTGCATACCGCGTGCCTGGCGATCGTGGCATCGGCAATGTGAGTGCAGAACTTAGTGCTCGAGGGTGTGGTCGCAGTTCATGCGCTCATGTCATCCGTAATGGCAAGGGAAAGTGTTCGGAACTTCCGAACTTTTGCACATTTATAACATCCACTCTGTCCAGGGAATTCTACAAATTCATATCGACCGTGATCGTATCGTTGAGATTCTACTGTATTGATCTTCAGTACTCCAGCAATAATGGTAGTTTATTTTGCATAATTGCAGGCACCTTACAGCAGTTGTTCTGCCTGATTGGTGGTGTCATGGAGCAGCGTGTCTTTACACATGCCCACGTAACCATTGCACCATGCTTTTGGTGCTTCTTGGTCCCGAATGTATTTGCAGCATTCAAAAGCTTTTGGATTTTGGACAGTATGCAGGCCCATTTGTGGGCTTTCGCAAGTGAATTGCAGTAGAACCCCTCTGTAGTAAAGTAGCTCACACCAGCAAAAATCTTTACTATACATATCAGTTGGTGGTCATGGCATGGCTCTGACTATGCTCTCCGGCTGCTTACTGAGTACAAAGTGTTGGTTTATAAAAGAAGCATTTAGAAATACCTTACATCCTGCTCCTATTGTCCCTTTATGCAATAATTTATTTTCAGTTATCACACAGTATCACATTTTCGACTTGGTTTTCGTCTTGTGAAAGTACTGCATTTGCACAAATGCAAGGCGGCTACGAATATAACACCGGTTTGATTCCATGTTTGATTCCAGCTTTGCATGATCAAGGCGTAGTCTTCTGTGGCCTCAGCATCATTAAAGTAGTAGTCATGAAACGCGCACGACACAGTGGAGTGTGGAGTACTCACTGCACTTTTACTGGCTTTCCTTTCTTAGCAACCCGCGTCGCCGTATTTCTATGTTCATAGCCAGCTTTACTTTTTCCGTGCGCATTGTGCGCTTTGTCTCATGGCCTCCAGGTCTTCAAAAAGGTGGCTTCTCGTCGCGGCTTTACAGCGTGGTGGTGAAGCCACCTCAAAGAGCGCCGTTTTATTGTATTCGGTATCTATAGGCCTCTCGATCCTAGACTTCGCGCATGCCGCAAAGTCATCATTCTACGGAAGTGCATCTTCACGGCCAGGTGCTCTTTACTATAGCCGTTTCTTTGAAAAAATCTTTACTATAACTGGAAAAAAACGTAGTTATCTATGGAAGGTGAAATGCGACCGCAGCTTCACTTTACTATATCAGCATATTTACTATAACCGAGTTTACTATAGCGGGGTTCTACTGTACTGGCTATGTATGAAGTGCTCTTATGGAGCACTCATGTGCTTTTTGAAAATTATCCGAGCTCCTGGCAACTAATTGGATAGACAGCAGGTGTCCCGGGACATTGTTAAAAGCAAATCAGCGATGGAAAAAAAAATAGGTAATTTGAGCACTGCCTTTAGAGCTCAAGTCAGCACTTGTGTCCGCCATTCCTTCATCCTCGTCTGTTGCACAGCTTCTTCCATTGCTGCAAATGAGTCAACAAGCCCAGATTGCCACTCTCAGCCGGCTCAAAAGAGACATCTTGTGCAGGTGTGCCAGCATCTGGTCGCTGGCGTTCAGTGCTGACTCGCTGTTCCTGTGTGCATCGAGCAACACGGAGACGGTGCACATCTTCAAGCTGGAGGACCCCAAGGAGGCAAACAAGGTGGCAGAGGAGCCCGGCACCTGGATGGGCTACCTGGGCAAGGCCCTGCTGCAGAGCGCCTCCTACCTGCCCACGCAGGTCACCGACGTCTTCAACCAGGGGCGCTCGTTCGCCTCGGTCCACCTGCCCTTCGCTGGTGTGCGCACAGTCTGCTGCCTCACCACGTGAGTCGCAGCACCCACGATTCCTTACACTGGATTTTGGTTGAGTCGCACAAATTCGTGAGTGCAAGTTTTGTATTTTTGATCCTTGACTCGAGTGGCTGCATTTTGATTGAGGTGAAATGAAGATGCTCATGTACAGGTCTGTTTCGAGTGTGGAGACACACAGGAGACTCCACACATCGCTTTATGCATTCTCATCTCAGTCAGTTTCATTCTTATGACATTCTTGCCCCTGTACACCAGATACCGTATTTACGCGCATAATTTGCGCCCTCGCATAATTTGCGCACCCTTAACTTATCACCCGGGTTTACAAAAACATTGCGCGGCTTTTCATTTAGAGTGAACTTTTTTTCGAGAAGCGGCCAGCGTGGGGTGCGGGTCCGGGTGCTGACGTATACGCAGCAACATACGCTATACCTGTATTGCGCGTTATGACCTTTGTGGAGTTTTTTAAGTCGCGCTCGCGAAATCCCCGTGTAATTTGCACACCCCCTTCTTCGAGCCCTAATTTCTGAATATAAAGTGCGCAAATTATGCACGTAAATACGGTATATATAATGCTCCTTACACGAAACTGCTCAGGCAGTGTGCTATAAATAGCGCACATGGTAAAGGGTCGAAATGGAGTTGGAGATTGGTACGAGGAAAGTGTAGTAATAGCAATTCTTGCGACTACAGCACTGTTCAGCATTGCATTTATTGTTTCATATGTGTGCAGCTTTTACTTGCCATCATATCTTTTGAATTCAAACAAATATCCTTGGTTTGTTCATAGTGCACAGTCCTGCATGGCCAAATTTCAGGATTAGTTAAGTTTTGATTAATCTAAACTTAGTCTTTGGCAGAATCGTGGGGCTTGATAGAAGTGGTTACAAGCTACAACATCTATCTCTAGTGGGCAGTGCAGCAACACTAGACAGCTAGTTCCTCAGTTCGTTGAAGTGTTTTCATCATGTTGTAGTTCCTTCACTGCATTGTTTGATCGCACAGTTAAACCTTGATGTTTGGAACCCCCGTGTAGCAAATTCCTCGGTATTATCAAATCTCTCAATCCCCCATGCCGTCCTCATTGAAGTGTGTATTTGTGAACTTGATGTAACAAAGATGTTGATGTAACAAAGATGTTGCAGTTGTCGTCCTTGGTACAGTAAAAACTCGTTAATTCGAACGTACAGTTAATTCGAACTGACGCCTGGGTCCCGGTACAGCCCTGAGCATTTCAATGGAGAAAACTCCCGAGAATGCGAACAAGTCGGTACCTGCAACGGTTAATTCGAACTAGGAGCCACTGGCTGACACTGCTCCTCGTAGATAGAAGTTGACCAATAGCGAGTAAAACGCTCCAAATTTACCAGAGATGTAAAACAATGGAAAAGAAAAAAAAGCTGAGTGCACGAAGCTCATGGAGCCCACGTTATGGTGCATTCCATAGCACGTTTTCGCTGCCGCTGATGCTGCGGCAGATTTCCGTTGTGTCACGGTCGCTGGGTCGCAGTCACATGGTGTAAACAATGTAGTATGGCGGTTTGGGCAATGACTGCGTTTGTTGGTGCCGCGAGTGCGAGGTACCTGGACTGTAGCGTAAAGATGTTGGAGCCCTTGAGTGACACCGATATAATTGATGCTGCACGCTCCTAGCAGACGCCGCAGGGCTCTCGTGCGGTGAGAACAGCAGACAGTGATGAGTCCGACGGCGGCGACGAGACTATGCCACCGCCAAATGCACTTGAAGTAGCGTCAGCGCTCGATGCTGCAGCACGCCACTTCTCTGTCTGTGAGAACTGTGACATTGCGCAGGAGCTTTGGGCAAGCTGCAGATGATGCTGATGGAGTCTCTGCAGAAGAAACGCAAGCAAATGCACTTTGCTGATTACTTTTAATTTTGACAACCCTTCCCCACAAATAAACATGTTTTGGAGCATAAATAGCGTCATATATTCCAGCACTAAAGCTCGTGGCTTACGCGAATGCATTCTAGTACTTGTTTCTGGCGCATAACTGGCCAATCAATTTATTTCATTTGCATTAGGGCTGCATGAATTCAATTCTCAGAATATGCCCGCCACAAACATATAGTAGCTCCTAGCTCGCGATAACGAGTCTAGATATGACTGCATTGGGTTCTGCCCGTGCAGCGGGACGCTATAACCGCTCATTCTACCGCCCATTTGCTAATTCGAACAATCTTCTGCTCCCCTACGGGTTTGAATTAACGATCTTTTACTGTATAACGAAGTTGCTGTGCCAACTGTTCATTCACTAGTGCTGTGTTACTTCAAATTTAGCCAGATCACATGAAAGTTTAATGAGCGGACATTAGTGCCATGCCGTGCTGGAGCTTGATCTCCTCTGCTTTCACTTTTATAGCATCACACCGAGTGGCACTACAATAGCTCATGTCCAAATGCAACACAAAACAACAGGACTTAGTGAAGAAGGCATTGGACAAGCGGTCTGCACCCATCGCCTCTACTCAGTTGTTCGCGCGGTGCGGACAGCAGGCGCGTAGCGGGAGTGGAGGACGGTTTCTGAGAGATATTCGTTTTTTTTTTACGGGAGAAGAGCACGGGCAGAGAGGCATGTGCTTTGGACTCCCCGCCCGCCGCAATCTCCTCACTCCGCACGCAGTAGTGGCATCGTGCTATCCGTGACTGAGACTGTGGTAGCCGTTGTAGTGCTCGCATTATCAACATAGTCACAAAATTTGTCCATGTCTTGTCTATTTCATTACATTTATTTTCATTTTGGTTTCCGTTTTGCAGTCTTCTCGAGTTTTCACTGCCGTGGTGGCTCACTGGTTATGGTACATGGCTGCTGACCTCTAAAGCATGGCCTCGATCCCGGCCGTGGTGGTCACATTTCGATGGAGGCAAAATGCTAGAGGCCCGTGTACTGTACGATGTCAGTGCATCCCATCTGGTCGAAATTATCCGGAGCCCTCCGCATCAGTGACCCTCATAGCTTGAGTCGCTTTCAGACATTAAACCCCATATACCAACACCATTCTTCTCGGGTTTTCATGCGAAAACTGGATGTAACAAAAAATTGTGGACTTTTCTTGATTTCATTCCGTCGAGGATTAATTTTGTGGGATTGGTTTGGCTGCATTCTTATGGTGTGCACGACGGACATATTCTGGAGTTCCAGCTCTCTGACCAATTTTTGGATAAAAAAACTGAATAACTGAACCTTCAGTCAACATAGTAAAACTGAATATGTTGCGTCAGTCCGCGCTTCCGCGTGTGCAGGTGGTCTCATTGTGGTTTTGTTTGCAGCGTCCAGAAGATACCGAGGGTACTACTGGCTACGGAAGATGGCTACCTGTACGTCTACAACCTGGACCCAGTCGAGGGTGGCGACTGCACCTTATACAAGCAGCACAGGTTTCCTATTTGTGATCCTAAAGGTTTCCCGTTGCGGCAATATTTTAAGTTCTGGTGATATGTGTAGTGTTCACGATGCGGGCAGCTATTGTGGGGGGGGAACAGAGTGCTATTGAATGGGGCTTTTTGGAGGCTTAACAGTGAAGTGATCTGTATCGTTTGTACAGGGCAGCTGTCTAAAATTTCTGGGCTACTACATTTGCCCCCTCCTCCACTTCGCTCATACTGAATTTTTTTCCGGCCCCTTTTATACATGTTATAAGTTTGTGTACACAGAACTATCCAATGCCTTTCATTATTGAGGATGTCCTCCTTCAGGACAGCTGTCTTAAAACTTGCAGGCTACAACACCACCATCCTATTTTATTTCTACCCTCAGTTTGTGCGTGTTTTTATGCTTTTACAGTCGAGCCCACTTATAATGATAATGGTTTTAACAAGATATCGGTTACAAGAATGAAAAGCGGCTGCACAGTCCACTTTGCTATGTTTTCTATGGTAAAATAACCAGCCTACTACCATGCCCCCATGCCGCATTATCAGTTATAACAATGAAGTCTGGCTCCAGAACACTTTGCGTAGGGCAGTCAGCAAATGGTCACTGGCAGCAATCCACACTAAAGCAATGAGGGCTGGCTGAAGTGTGCAAAAAAATGTGATCTGCCCTGCAAGGTTTTTGGTTTAGGCATGTTATATTGGAAATTCCGTATTTTTGGAGCTTGTTATTTAAGTAGGAAGGGTAATGCTAAGCATTTGCCTCCAGCTGTGACAACTTGACAAATTTTTTGAAACTTGCGGGGCATTTTAATTGTATGCAACAAATGCAATGCTGTGTATTTACTTCGGTGATAGTTGCACAAACGTTGCGATCTCTCGAATATTACTATATAAAGTACAGCGCTGCTCATCTGTGCACTACTGTGATAACTTTGAAAGTTTTGCATGGATCTCAGGGTTTTGTACAAAAAGTGCCATGATTTACATTTGTGTAGTGCTGCAATTTTTTGTAGTTCTGAGAAATTTCAGGGTGATGTACAAAGTGAAGTGTCGTGCATTTACACACAGACCTTCACAAACTTTGCAAACAGTGCATACATGTAATTTCCTTGATGCATTTTTATGCGCTGTTGTGACTTAAGTCTCTATACATGGCAATAAAGCATTCATAACATGACATTGAAATCTTACAGCAAGAAAGGAATTTGACTCTTGCTTTCCATGGTTTGGAAAGCAGTTCATTAGGGTGCCTGGATGTCCTCTTGCCTCGGCTTTCAGGGCGGGACACCCTTTGTACCACCCCACGCCGCCGTGTCCCTCTCGCGGCGGCATGTTGGGCCCCACATGCCGTTCACGCATACTGTGTGCTGTGCATGTGGCGCGGTTTCTGTGCAGTTGCTCAGCGACCACAATAAATCGACCGGACTGGAAACTGGCACTAATACCACGATACCACTAATACCTCGTTAACTCGGATCTCACGGGACTGGGAAAAATGTCCAAGTTAACCGCATTCCGGAGTATCGAATGTACCATGAAAACGAGAAAAAAATGTATACAGCATGAACATACTTTTATTGCTTGAAAAACTGAGTTATTTTCGTTTGCTTCGTTGCTGGAATCTGCGCTGACCGATCTTTTTCAACCCCATCAGATGATGGTGCGCACGCTTACGGTCGCGGGATTCTAGTACGCAGAATTCCTCGAGAACAGTGAGAGCCTCGGCGGCCTCTTGCACAGTGCAACGTCGTGGCGGCTGATCTCGATTGTCATCATCGGAAATTTTCCTCTATGTCGAGCACTTCCGATATGATATCATCGTCAGTCAGCTGGCCAGCAACAGCAACATCATCATCACTGGCAGTGTAGTCGGCAAGCCGCACATCAGCAGGCGGGAGAGACACCAAGCTCCTGCCATCCGTCACTTCGTCACCCATCCTTTCAGCGTCCTCGGTAGGCACATCTACACCACAGTCGTCACGGCGGACAAACCCGCTGTGCCTGAAGGAGTTCGTAGTGACCTCCGCCGGCGTGTTGCTCCAGACATATGCTAAGATATGGACTGCGCTGAGGAGGTTTATGTCGTATTCTCGCTGAGCAGCATCCTTTCTATCACATGCCGTCTGTGCTTGGTCTTCACATGCTGGATAATGCCCTGGTCCAGCGGCTGTAGACCAGCCGTCGTGTTTTGTGGCAGGAATGCAAGCTCGATGCATTCCAGCCCTGTTACATTGGTGTGTGCGCTGTAGTTATCCACGACAAACAAAACCTTGCAGTTTTTGGCGGAGTAGCGGCGGTCGAGCTGCCGCAGCCAAGTTTGAAAAATATCCGTGGTCAACCTTGCCTTTCTGCTTTCTCTGTACTCTGCAGCCAGATGGTAAACATTCTTAAAGCGCCTAGGGTGATTTGCTTTGCCTATTACAAGAAGTGGTTGGCGCTCTGTGCCCAACATATTTGTGGCGAGGAGCACGGTTACCCTTTCTTTGCTCCTCTTGCCTCCAACGCACGGGTCACCCTTGAACGTGATCGTTTTGTTCGGCAATGCCCTGAAAAAGAGTGCCGTTTCATCGGCGTTGAAGACATTGGCAGGTTCATAATGAGCCAGGTATTGGGGAAGCTCGGTCGATTTCGAATTAGTGATGCAAGGTTCATCTACCGCTGCCTTGTCACCACACACGTTTCTGAAGATCAATCTGTCTTTCTTTGAAGCGTGCGACCCATCCTTCGGATGCACTGAAAGAGTGAACGTTCATTTTCGCTGTCTCACAGCCTGCTGACAGATCAGCGGCCCACTCAGAGGAAGTTGCCCACTGCGCATGCCTACGATCCACCGTAGCAATGCATTTTCTAACGCCGGGTGCGCTGCCGTCCTGAGCCTTTTTCTTGTTCCGGTGAACTTGCCGCTGTCAAATGCTTCAAGAATTTTTTCTTTGTTCTTCACGTAGTCACTCAATGTGCTTCTCTTGATCCCATACTTTTTCATTATCTCTTGCCGAGAAACACCTTCACCGACCTTCTTTAATATCTTCACCTTCGTTTCTAAATTATTGGCCGGCTGCTGTTGCGGCTTTGCTGTGTTGGCAGCCACCATCATAGCAAAGCGTGAAGGCAGTGACAGCACGCACCAGTCCGCACGCAGTGCGGCTTGTCACACTTGCAACACAAAGAAAGCAGCTGCAGCGTCGGCGTAGGCGTCGTGGCAGGGACAGCACACACCAGCAGTCAAACACAACGGGCACGAGTCCGCACAGAACATGGCTTTTCACACACTCGCAACACAAAAGAACGCAGCTGCAGTGTCAGCGTAGCATCGGCAGCATGCGCGTAGCCCCGGTGACAAAGTAAGCCTACCAAACCGTCCCATCGTCCTTTGCAGCTTTTAGTGGTTGCTGGATGCTCGACCAGTGCACTGGGTGGTGGCTAGCGCCACCTGGCCACTGATCGCTCTCTCACTATCATCATCGCATCTCTCGCGTCCTGTGGCTGTTTCTCGTCTTGTTTGTTTGCGCGGCTCTTCTCGGCTGCGCCGGCTTTGTCGTCTGTTAGGGGTGTTTGAACATCCGGGCCGCCAAGTATGGACATTGCAATAGCTCTCGCCAGGGTTGTCTGCGTTACAAATGCCGCCGAGTTAACAAGTGTTTAACACGAACTACACACATTTTTGCTAGGACCGCGGTGCGTGTCCGAGTCAATCGAATTTCCGAGTTATCAAGGTCCAGATAAACGAGGTTTTCCTGTAGTTGTTTCACTCTTGGTAGCAATGTTCCAGCAGTTTTGAGGGTGATTTACGCATGATGCAGCCGCTCCAAATACACGGCAATCGAAAACGTATGATGGACTGCTGTGCTTCGTAGTCGCTGTCTGCACTTAAAAAGAACAGTGGCTGTTGGGCCTTCCTTTGTAGTCGTAATGTAGAGTATCAGGGTCGCCAAATTCCGCAGAATTATAAGCTGCATTTGTTGTACAAACATAAGGACTGTGCACAGGTTCTCGGGTATGCCAGCAGCGCGGAGCATGACCTGTCAAATGTAACTATTTTTTTCGTAGTCAACACCCGTTTTTCCAACAAACATTCTTTGGGATCCCTTTGTCTTATTACTGCACCACGTGTGCAGTATTCTACGCAGTAATGGCAAATTTTTCTTCCAAACAGCCCGCTGCCGCACTGCTCTTGGGTGGACAGATGAGGACAAGTCTGAAACGAAATGGTCAAATTTTCTCAACTGCTACCTTAGTGGCTTGTTCCACGACAAAATTATGCAGACGGTTGAGTTCCTCTCTGGGCAGTTCTTGCACTGATGGTACGATGCGACTTAGTAGTTGCTAAGGAACCTTATATGAGGTCAGATTTAACTAAAAGTCTTTCTTCTTTTCAAAACGAAGAAAAAACTATTCCACTCGATTGATTCACAAAGGAACATCACGAAATAAGCCCCTGTAACTACTTTATTTGAATCCAATTTTCCCCAGGCTAAACTAAAAAAGGGGAGTCCGCACACACAGGCCGCGCCTTCCTCGCTGTCGTGAAACCATCTGCTCCTGTTGCCAAGAGGTGCTGGTTTGCCACTTCACTCGATGGTCATTGGGCATGGCAATTGATTACACGTTACTGATGTGGCTGCGTGACGCCAACAAAAGGAGCCTTTTTTTCCCCGGCAGTGCCATGTCTTCTTTCGCTATATATTGTGATGCGCAGAAGGTAGGTATGGTGCTACGATGTATGTAATGAGCTGGCGCAAGAAAAGCAGAGGTGGAGGGGTTAGTAGGCCTCCGTGGAATAAAGATAAAATAAACAAAGTGAACGAAATGCAGCGACGAGAGCTTCACATATACTCACTTAATTTACCAGCGAGGGCGCCCAAAAAATACGGCTGCGTTGCTGGGGAGTGTGTCTCTGTCGTTAGGTTCTAAAGAAAGCCCTCTGCAAATTGTTTTGGCCTGGCACGTTTCGACACTAGTCTTCCAACTTTCTCGGTCGATACGATTGGCGCACATCTGGTGGATCAAAACATGCGAATTCCGACAGCATGGTGCAGAAGGTGCGATGTGCAACGAGGCGTCTGTAATTGGCAGAGGAAAGGCGGCGGGAAACGCTCGAAACGTGCAAAATGTACGCAAAAATGGGCAATTTCGCCCAACAGGCCACGTCCCTTTGGTTCAAGCGAGCTCTGTTGAGTGTGTGATGTAGCAGCCGGGGACCAAGCTATGAGGGGCTGTTGTGTTCCCAGGTGTTCTGCCCACAATGGGAAAGCACAGTGGCTATTTCGCTTTGTTCGGGACAGTGCGCGCAGAAAAAAAGTGATAATCACCGGTCAGTTAGACTGTTGAAAACCAACAGACAACCTCCAAAGTATGCAAAGTAAGGCATGCGAAACACTTGCTTTCCAGACCACTGTATCCTAGGGGCGGGGGTATAATGCACAACTAATTTGCATCCTCATAATTTCATAATTTCAGAAATTAGCAGCCGTCAAAGATGACTTCTCGCACTTTATTTCATAGCGAACGAGAAGCTGTCCGATTGGCAGCTTTTGGCGAATATGCAACTGCAGGTGAAAATAAGTAATCCTGATTATTGTACCAGTAATGAAATGAGTATCCGAGTAGCAGGTTGCACTGGAATATGCTATGCCCGCTGTGAGAATATAAGGACAGCTCGCAAGGCACCAAGTTCCTCGGCAGATCAGCTGCGAAAGATCATTTAATTTTGCGTAACTAACTTAGATTCGCTGTTTAAACAACCTCTGGCACCACCCTGTCTTGGCAGAACACCCAATTTACGAGATTCCAAGCAATAGCAGCAGTTCTCGCTTAGAAACGGCTTGCTGCCCCGTGGCCCTCAGTGCATCTGAACGGGAGAGCGGGACCCAACATGCCACCGTCAAAAGCGGTGTCCTCGCCCTGAAAGCGGCGCTGGCCATCGAAGGCACCCTACAGTTTATTGCGGCACCCTGAGGTCTGGTGGTCACTTTCTGGCTTTTAACTCTGATTTTTTTTTTTTGCAAACACATTTGGAAGAGCTTTCCCAGGTTTTATCACTCTAATGAGTGAAACTATAAAAGCAGGGAGCGTTGTTGCAACTTAGCCAGGCCGGGTGGGTGTTGTTGGTTAGCTTGGCGAGAGGTTTGTTGGTAACACAGTGCATGTTTGTGGCGCGTAGGCTGGACGGTCGGGATGCCACGACGGCTCCACCACAGTCTGGTGATGCGGGCTCAGACAAAGCAACAGCTGCGGTCGGAACGACGCAACCGACTCCCGCTGCACGCAAGCCCGACTTGCAGGGTAAATGACAGTGCAACATTCTCTTCACCCTGCCCTCCCCATCCACATGTTCTCTAGTCTTTTTTTTTTTTCATCGACCACCATTCATAAACAGTGTTCATAACGATAGCATGCCACAAGGGGGGGTTAACCAGCTAAGCACTGTTGGCACTGCAGGCACCGGTATTTTTTCCCACGAGCTTAAAAAAAAATGTTTACATTTACACACACAGCATATTCACAAACTACTCTGCTGTTGGTGGTAACATTGCACCCAGCGTAAGAAATTTATCTATGAAAATGTTCATTGCCAGCAGACTGGGCCATGGAAAAATGAGCCGTGGCCTTACTGGACGGCATTATCTTTTTTCACGAAATACATAATTGTACCCTACTTGGATTGCCCTAACTGTCCAGCGGTGATGGCAGTAAAGCTGGCTGGTTAGCCTTGCTTTTTCAGGGCTGTTTTCACATTCTATGTTCGACTTGTACCATGTGACTCTGCAACATGCCGATGCCAAATGCTTTGAATAGAAGCAAAATGGGAGCGGTGCCAAGACATGTCACATGGTTAGAAATCATACATGGTACTTCTATTTATTCAAGTCTTTAGAAAACTTGAAAATTGGGGTTTCAGCTTTATGGTTTCTTATACGAGAAGTGGGAACATTACAGGTCCCACTTGTGGCATGATTGTCACCCTTATAGTTTTTTAAAATAAATGTTAACAAATTAATCTTGTACTTCACAGTTTCATGCATCGAGTTCGAGAGGATGCAAATAAACAGATGCAAAACACACCAGGAGCCATACGAGGCTTCCGTAGCATTGTTAAACAACAGTAACACTTTTTCAGCTAAAGTTGCCTTGTCATTTCATGTGTGAAACTTTGGTGACATTGACATTTCTTATGAGCACAATATGGGTCTGATCAATCTTTTGTGCCACCACTTATTAAGCTAGGAACCATGCCCCCTTGTACCGTGTGCATTCAGAAATGTTATCTTGTAAATATCACTCTGTTACTGTACGGTGGTAGCTGAAAAGGACGGAACCCTAGCAGGTAGAGTGATACATAGCGTTTATAATTTCCTTTTTTTGCATCTTGGCTCTCGCATTGTTGTGAGCCTTGGCTTGGTGGAGGGCATTGTGAGAGGTGCACTGTTCTAGAGGGCAGGTACTCTGTAGTCTGCCGTCGCCAGTGCCATTTTCCTTTTGTTTGTGTCCAGGTGGTGGGTTACTCCTTTGGTTGTCGGTTTTTGTGCATGGCCGTAATTGGCGTGGAAAGAGTGGGAAAAGTATGTGCGAGAAAGCATTTAAAAATTGTGGCTACGGCGACATTGAACATGTAGACCTCGTAATCGCAAGACCTCACACAGCAGATGATTGAGGAATGATCGCACTTCTCTTGGCATGCTGACTTTAATTTCGTAATTTGGGAGAGGTCATTGCTACGCAGTACACCAGCTATGTATTAAAATGGTCGCAGCCCTTGAGTTCATGTTTTTTTTAGGCTGTGGGCTGTTTAACTTATTTTGCGAAAAAAACTGGAGGAAAAACTGGTTTGCACAAGTTAGGGCAGTGCTGTGCAGGATGCAGCTGGGGTATCACAAACATTATCAAACTTGTGCATGTGTTGTGGACCGCTCAACTACTGACTGTATCCATTTATCCCTGTTTATAAAAGTATAAGAAATGACTGAAGACAACTCACGCTGTTGTTCAGACATGTGCAGCGGCTGCGAGCAGTTGGGTGGTGTTTGTTTGAGGAAACGCTCCTAATGCAATTATGGCGAAATGCTGTGAATGCTTGGACTGAAATCACATTATTGGCAACATTGACAGTGTAAATGTAGAAGCTTCATCAGTGAGGCTACAGAAACTTCGAGCCGACTGTAGAAACTTTGAGGCAACTGTAGGAATGTCGAGTCATTGACACTGAAACTGAAAACTTTGACACGCGAAAACTTTGACAGTGAAACTGTTGAAGATTTATCAGTGAGGCTATAGAAACTCCATCGAAGAGACTGTAGAAACTCCATCGAAGAGACTGTAGAAACTCCATCGAAGAGACTGTAGAAACTCCATCGAGGAGAATGTGGAAACTCCATCGAGGAGAATGTAGAAACTTCATCGAGGAGAATGTAGAAACTTCATCGGAATATGTAGAAACTTCATTGGCAATACTGTAGAAAGTTCATTGGCAATACTGTAGAAACTTCATTGGGAATACTGTAGAAACTTCATTGGGAATACTCTAGAAACTTCATTGGGAATACTCTAGAAACTTCATTGGGAATACTCTAGACACTTCATTGGGAATACTCTAGAAACTTCATCGAGGAGTCTATAGAAAGTGTGACGATGGAATGTTAGTTTTGAAGTGTGCAATGCAATGCAAACATAAGCTAATGCAAATTTTAACGAAGCATAGAAGTTGCTCCAATGAGGTCGCAACATTGGCGACTTCAACAAAGTGAGAAGGGCTGGCTGGGTGTATAGTGTCTTTTCTTTCTCGGCGCTGCATTTACTGCTGCCGCCACTGTGTGCATACTCTGCTGTTGTTTCTGTGCGAGAAGGGGACACGCCCTAATGGCCAGGCCCCCGTGTGTGTGTGTGTCTCTGGCGCGCAGGGTTGTCGAGCTACGCTGCTGTAGTGCGAGGTTATCAGGACCAAACTCCGGCAGGTCTGTAGGCTTTCCCCCCTTTTGCTGTGCTGCTGCTCTGGCCACTGGCCTGGCTTGGCTGCTGGCTTGGCAGCTGGCTTGCCGCTTCTGCTGGTGCTTGCACTGCCTGCACATTTGCTTGCCATCTGGCTGCTTGTTTTGCTCGCTCACATTTTCCCCGTTTTTCCTTTCATTTGGTCTGTTCACCATGGCATCTTAGTTTCTTCTGTTTCTGTGCACAGGGTTTTATTCTCCATGGTTTTCTTTTCTTGCCACTTCACTTGCTGTTTTCCTTTTTCGCATGCCAAACCACACTTCAGCCATTCGTCCTAAATAGAACCAATTTATTAGTTATGGTTTAAATGGGCCATGGGACATTTCTTCAACCAAATCTGCATCATTTGTAGGCCAGATTGTAATGGACTCATTGTCTAGCAGAGCTTGCTCAGGTACAGTGGGACCTGCAACCTAATAAGCTGGCAAGCCGAACTGATTTCAGATGTGTGCGTAAAGCTTGATGCTGTTAAAGGCTGTAAAATTGCTGTTAAATTGGCTGTAGACGGGCAAAAGTTCCACACTGCACTATAAATTTGTGCTCGTAATTATGCAGTCTGAAACAGTTTTAATACTCTTGGAGAACATTTAGATCTGCACATTGCTCACAGCTGGCCATAATTACGAACTGTGTGCCACTGTGTAGTTCGTAGCACTCAGTTGCCCAAGAGTCTTGTGTTTTGCATCTCGACTTTGTCATATGGAGCAAAATGACTTGAAAGCTCCGTCGGCATCACTGAAATATTGATGATCTCAAGTTGAACTCTAGTAGTCGTTGGTTGCTACTGCAGCAACTTCTCTTGACCTGTGGTTTCGTTCGGCTCACTTGATTCAATTGCCACCTGTACTTGCTCCACTTGTTCGATGACAGTAATCTTTCAAGGCTGGCTCATCCTCTGCACATTCAGGTTGTTTTGCCTGCTCCTTCTCTCTAGCTCACATGCACGTAGGAAAGGTCGTTACTGTTCCACACTTTCTCTCTGCCTCTTCTTTCACATCAGCTTTTGTCGTGGGCAGTCGCGCAGCACATCATTCACAGGCTAGGTAGGTTCTTAGATAGCTATTGCGGGCATGCCCATCACGGAATACATTACTTTTCACGAGCACCTTGGCTTCCAATGGGACCCAATTTGTTGGCTGGTGGTTAGTGCACAAGCATTGAGGCTAAAAACTGCCCTCGGGCAGATTTTGGCATGCTGAGTGTCTTCCGACGCCTCGACTTAGAGGCTTCCCCAGAGGCACATGCATTAATCTGAACTTGTCTGTATAATATGGGATGCTTGTGCTGCCTCTGTCAAAAGTACTGTAGGCTGCAGTGGTGCCATCTCATGGGCCTAACACGCACTACAAGCACCAGGAGTTCACTATTCGGTTATCCAGTGGGGCTGTTGCAGCATCTCTGGAATTGTCATGCTCTTAGAGGAGTGAGGACAGTAATTAACCTCACCTTCGAGAGGGTTTTGAATGCTGGAAAGGCAGAAATGAGTTGCACTGCATGGCCAGGTAGGGTACCTGGCGTCCTCGGCATTTTCGGCGCGGGATGTACATTTGCACTGCATTATGACCAGACAGTGTAATAACCAGGGGGCTTGTTGTAGTGTGATGGGCTGGAATACTAGGTGTAAAACACTTGGGAATAGCAAGCAATTGCGAAAGTTTTTTTTTTCTTCTAAATTCTTCATTTGGATGCTTTGCGAGTGCGGCTGGGTGCACAGCCCACTTCACAGTCTGCGCCGACCACAGTCCATGAACTGTAGCTCATAAATGAGCGCAACTTTGCTTTCAGCTATTGCACTGGACACTTACTGACGTTGATGCCAGCGCAGGAAGACAGTGTAAGGAAAGTGTGCCAACCATCGTCCACCATTTTGTATGCTTTCTATTGCGGGGAGTCTCATGCAGTCGAATACTGCAGCAGAGACACTTGTGTGCCTGTGCTTAGCACCCTCATCAAGCAGGCAGTCATGGAGGCCTTGCTCTGCATTGCAATTTGATACCGCTGAGCTTTTTCTGCTCTGCCGCCAGCCTTCAGGTCACTAACTTTGCAGTGACTCTGCTTATTGCTTTCTATGTTTTTGTTGTTGAAATGCTTTTTCTACACTTATTTTTGCTAAGGCACAATTGTAGAAAGGTCAAAAGTCCTTTCTGATAAAATAAGATGTACTGAACACTGCAAATGCTCACAGAACTATGCTAGTTTTGCTTTTTTTTTTCTCTTCACCATGCAGACATTCGAAACAAAGGTAAATCTGATGTAAGACACCAATGTCATGCTTAACAGAAAGGCAAAGTGCTGTTCCTGTTATAGAGGTGCTGAGAACTACATATTGCTCACAAAACAGTTGCACTAGTTCACTAGTAATTTTTTTCTTTTCCAGCATCGTAAGATGTACTGTACTTCTTTGTATCCATCCATTTCATTTTTGCACGCTGCCATTTTTCATGCAATGCAAATACAGCACTTCCAGCATCTGGCTTAGAGCTTAAGCTGTGCAAAGCTTTTGAGTAATCGATGTTGAATTTGCAAACAATGCACCCTTGCCAGTGGCAGCAATGGCTCGAGTGTGCATTTTACATGAAATCTGGTGCTGGTGTAAACACAGGCCGCTTCCAGGGGTTGTTCAAATTGTTGCCAGCCTGGTCTTACTGTTTTGGCTGCTTCACGGTTACAGTTACTGTTAATGGTGCAATGTTGCAGTTAAGCCTGGAGACCTCAACAAATTCAGCTGTTAAGCTGCTCAGAAGACATTAAAACTGCTTCGTGTGGCACCGGTATTACTCTGCATAGATATGATTAGTGATTTGCTTGGCAAAACAATTTGCAGTGTCTGTGAAAAAAAACCAGGCAGGGCATGATGCACTAATCAGCCGCAAGCTGGTCCCTTTTGCGGCGTCCGCTTGTCTCGTGCGCACAAACGCTCGCACAGCCTTGTTGTGCTGGTTTGCCGCCTCTGCTTGTGCACACCTCGTCATCCCGCGTGACCTTGTCTTCCCCCCACTGCCGGAAAGTTGGCCTGTCGCCTTGTCCCCGTTAACAGCAGCACAGCAAGCTGGCCCCAGGGTGTGACGGCAGAGATTCCGAGGCCTTGCCCCCGCATGGAACCTTCTGCCTCCCCCAGGGGGCGACACCTGACGGCCCTCGCCCGTCTGGCAGCGTCTTTGCGGTGGATGTTGCAGCGGCGCCTAACCCAACAGCGCGCCACCGCCTTGGCTTGTGCAATCAAAAACGGAAAATTTTTCAAAAATAAAGCCCAGGGGGCTCTGAGCAACTGCCCTGTGTTGAGGGAAGAGAATTTCTTGTTCAGAATTGGATACCGAGCAGTTAAATTATACAGGTTATTGTTTGAGGACAGTACATTTAGGCAACGGGGAGTCAAAAGCTTTTTGGCTTCAAGGTGCCCGCTGGTAGTGTTCTTGTATGGAATGGGAGAGCTGGTTGTTCAAACGCAAGGCATGCACTGCCCGAGAATTTCGTAATGCGCTGCTTCTTTTAGGTTTCCTCACCCTTCAGCAGATACCGCCTTACCCGATCTTTCTTCCTGCAGTTTTATTCATAATTTGCTACCTCACAATTGGAGAAAGCTTTGACCAATGCGGAGAAATGGGATCTACAATTGCAGCTGCAATGGGCAGATTTGGAGAAATCATTAGCCAGAACAGTTAAAAAAATGACTCTATGGTCACAATGGCTCTAGTGTCGTGCCTGTGAGCTGAAAATCCCAAGCTGCTCTGCATTCGATAGGTGACCAACGTGTGACAAAATATGAAAATCTTTGTAGATTGAGATCTCAATGTTAATTTTGCAATTGTGGCTTAGGTGAAATACTATTTCGATCATCCAATATCCAGTTTGAGCCATACGGTTGTATGCCGATGACGTAACTAGGGGCATTCTTTGCAATGAATGCCGCATCCAGGCAGTTGCTCGGGGCCTCGCTGTTGGTGGCAGCTGCCAGGAGGTCAAGTGGCAGTGTCGTTAACGTCCTTTGGTTCCTGTTACTTTTTCTTTCTTCCCCTGGGTGCTGAGCACAGATGCCGCTGGATTGGTCGCATTATCTCCTGCATCCAACAACGCTTTGCGTCTCAGCGATGACTCGGAGTTTCCGCCTGTGTCGCCGAAGAGCGACTGAGGCATCCGTCCTCCCCTCCTTGTGCACGAAGGTGCGTTTCATGGCCACTCTGGTGCTGA
Organism: Amblyomma americanum; assembly: GCA_030143305.2. Lineage (NCBI taxonomy): Eukaryota > Metazoa > Arthropoda > Arachnida > Ixodida > Ixodidae > Amblyomma > Amblyomma americanum. The sequence continues at coordinate 95,110 of JARKHS020015418.1, read as the reverse complement.
CAACAGTAGTCAAAGTGATCCTGTCTTTTTCTTTAGCTTGTGCACAGCTTTCTAAAAGCCTTATTAGTGTCAGCACAGTATGTTTTGTGATGAGGCTTCCAATCAACGAATCGGTGAGATTTATTTCTCAAGAGGCCCTTGTCTGCAAGCACACTTGTGGTGCTTTGAGTGAGTGGACTGCGATACACGGGCTGTATTGAGAACGCACTGTTAGTGGACTAGTGCTGACATTCTAAGAGGATGAGCAGTCTCTGTTTCACAAACCTGCACTTTTCAGAAGTGGTTGAGATGCTCCAGCACTAGAAGCTGAGTAGTGACAGCAACAATAAGGCTTGACATGCTCAAACACCGAAGTGGTGGTTGGTCACGAACGCTTTAGAGGCTGCAAGAGCTTCACAACAAGGCCTTTGCTTAAGACTTGAGCATTTTATGATGATTTTGTGTGTTGAGATATGTTGGAGTTATCTGAGCCTGTGATGTGATAGAGCTTTAAGGAATGTCATTCTTTTCTCCTTTTAGATTGTAGCTGAGTGGAAGCATTGTGCTCTGTTATGCCTTCTAGATAACGTGAGCTCTCATCCTGAGTGGCTATTTTCACACTGTGCATTCTTTCTATGGCAACTATAATGCTAGAGTGAAATGTTTCATTTCACTTGACCTTCTGATCATGGCGAAGATTAGGTGGTCATGATGCATATTAGCTGATGATAGTGATGCCTATGTGGACACAGTAGAGGTTAGCTGGTAGCTATAAATGCAGATTAGTGAACAGTGATTGATTCAGGTTAGCCAATAGCAGTAGATGCAGGTTAGCCAATAGCAGTGGATGCAAGTTAACCAATAGCAGTTGAGCCAATAGCTAAGGCTCTCAGTTGGTTGTAATCTAGTTTGTTGTAGTTGGTGGCTAGTTGGTTGTAATCGCACATGTTACTAGTGCATATAAACAGACACGGACAAGATAGTGAACAAGACTCAAGAATCCTATAGCAGTGGATGCAGGTTATCCGATTGCGGTGAATGCAGGTTAGCCGATAATGTACCGATCTGATCACGATTCAGATTGGCAGATGCTAATTGTTTTTATGCAATTATAATTCCTTCTCCGAACACTGGGCTTTTGCAATGGAACTTCTTGCATACTCTTGAATTTGAACTTGCTCTCTTGTGTTAAATTCTACGGCCTCTTGCATGCACATGAAACTCCCTGGTTGAAGTCCTGCATGTGGGTGTTTGCTTATGCCAGCTACTTCCTGCCGGTAATTGTGGCTTTGTGCAGCTCGTAGCAGCAAGCATGCTTGCACTGACCTTGTTTTCACTGCATTAATCCTACTCAAGATTTGTCTTGCCACTTTGTGCGGTGTTGTATGCTTGTTATACACTAGCAAGAGTTGTGCTATGCTTTAACTGCAGAAATTGAATCAGTTCTGATCTATAGCTGATATGCTTCTGCTTTGGAAAAAGATGAAGGAGATAAAGCACTCATTCATGGTGCAGCTTTTTAACTATCATTTGAATTAATGCTTTGTGGTGCAGCTTTCTCATTAACGAGTAAACTGTGGCAGCTTTGCACAACTATATGTGAGAATTAGTACGAACTTGTTTGACCTACTGTTGTTGTTACTTATTCCCTGCAATTAGATAACATAATTCCACTCATTTACAGGTCCTATATTTGATAGCAGTTGTGTCCCTTAAGTATTGCTTGATAATATAGTGCCTGGTTTATAACCTGATCTGAAATAATATAAACAAAAAAACTGCTAATTAAGTGGGGATTTGCATAATTTTACTGAAGAGTCAATAGAATTTTCACTTCCTTTTGGTCAACATTTACTGCTAGCAGATTTTGTTTTGCAGTATGTCTTCAGTAGTGCATTTGGCACCGACTTGTTTGTGGAATTGGTGGAAAAAAATTTCCTGTGCCATGCAGGAGTGGCCATGAAAGAACCAAGCTTGGCCACACAAATGGACAGGCATCTTGTTCTCTAAAGGATCATAGACACCTAATTTAAATTGCCTGTTTTCTTTCAGATGACGCATTAGTGATCAGAATATACACCATGTGGTATTCTCCTATGACCGACTAAATAATTTATAATTGAATTTTTTCTTAATGTTTCGGTTTCATCAGCTGAATGATGGCTGTGATACGTCGGGAGTGTTTAATTCGCGTGACACACGAAAAAGACTGCAATATAATCTCTTATTACGTAGTTCCATTTCACTGTGATGCTTAAGCCAGCCTGCTTCAAAAAGCTGGAATGATAGCAAACTATTTATCAGGGGTGTATTGCAGTTTTTTTTTTTCTGTGCCTCGCGTGGCCTGTACACTCCCAGTGCATCACAGCCATCGTTCGATTGAAAAAACCGAAACAGCGTCAAGAAGAAATTCAGTTATAACCATGTATTGTGATGTCTAATGCATCATCTGCAAGAAGAAAGCATGCGTCTAAAATTAAGTGTCTATGGTCCTTTAAGAAGGAAGCAACTAAATTTCAAAGTAAACATTTCCAGAGGTTGCTTTTTAATCCTTTTTTCAGCAGATGGTGCCTCGAATACACAGCTGTCATTGGTATCCCGCTGCCAGTTTTGTATGTGATAGCAATTTTGCAGGTTTACTATTGTGTCAAATGCCAAATGGATTGTCTGATACGGCAGTCTGCAAAATATAATCTCTGCAATGTTTGGGTGTAAATGGACCAGTGGCATATGCGGTAGTGTTTCAAAGCTTGTTTTCGATGGAGGCGAAATTCTAAGGGCCGTGTACTGTGCAATGTCAGTGCACGTTGAGGAACCCCAGGTCGTCGAAATTTCCAGAGCCCTTCGCTACTGCGTTCGCTACTTTGGGACATTAAACCCCCATAAACCAATCAAAGCTACCAGCTTAGACGTGAAAGTATTTTAGAAGTTGTGCAAACCTGCTTAGTTTTAGCAGTAAATGATTTGGTCACATTACATAACTGCATATAAATAAAGAGCATGTAGATATATTGTGAATTTATTTGTAAATGTGCCTTGAATCACAGTAATGACGTACAGCCTAACTTAACTGTTCGAGTGGAGCTTCAGTCTTGTCACCACTAAGCCTAGCTCATTTATTGCATGCAGCTCAACTTCCATATCTCTGCAATACAAAGAAAAAAACGATCAAAGGTTAAGGGATGTTTGTCTGCTAGCAACGTTTTTACAAGAAGTCTTGTCTTCATCTGGGGGCGAAATAACCCATTTCTCTGGTTATTTGAATCTGTGTTCTGGCTTTTGATGGTCTTTATTTTTTTGTTCTTAGAACACGCAGATTCAACCGGTGACAAGTGAAGGCGGATCAAACACACTGGTGGCACCAAAAGAACCAACTCGACCACTCGGCACAGCGCTTGGCGCACCTATGCCAGTGCTGTAGCTTTTGTTGTTCCGCTTGTGTCTCGACGAGAACGTGTGGGGGAGCATTTTTACACCACTGTGCAACTGTCACTTTCCGTGGTCTCCCCAGCAACACGGATGCTGGCGTTTAGCTGGAGTTTATGTGCTAATTCCTCCTGGAAACACATGCGGAGGAAAGCATCGTTGGGACTGATGCACCTTTTTTGTTTGACTGCGATAGGACGGTGTCGTTTTTTATTGTTCAGAGTATTTTTAATTTTATTTTTCTTGCTCCAGCTGACAGGGGATCAAGTTGTGCTGGGAGTATTGTTTCTTTTTTCATTTGTGAGATGTCTGTGTCCTGTGTACATGTGTACGCATGTGTGCTTGGGAAAGGCAAGAGGTCTGACGCAGTATTTGGCAATGCGTCTGCCCTCTCGCCTTTTTATTCTAGGAGTGCTGCATGCGTTAAGGGTAAAAAAACGCCAAAAAAGAAAAGGCGGAACTCGGTACATGATTGTCTTACCCTGTGCAGGCACTCCGTGTAACATTATATAAGTATGCGTATGTGTGTATGTGTGTGCAAAAACCAGTCTTGAGATTTGCACTCCTGCGCTGCTATTGCTTGATTCAGAAGGCTGTACATACGACGGGCCAGCACCTTTTTGTATATTGTTAACCCTCCCAAGTACATCTTCAGTCAGTGTTGGCAGATGAAAAAAAAAACAATAAAACTGTCGAAAATTTGTACATTGCTGTTTCTTCATTTCGTTCGACCACAGGTTGGTGTGAGGCACGTGCAGTGCTTTTGGAACTGAGACCATGTAGCAGCAGTTTTAGTGCACTGGAAGCTATGAGCGCTATGCATTGGCTTCAAGTACAAGTGTGACTTTTCATAAGGGCTCCCATATTTAGACAGTTTCATGTCGGGTGAATTGCGATTGCAGCAGCGCCAGGCGTCAAGGAGAGCAGTTCATATGGGAGTGCCATGGCCGGTCTAAAAGGCAAGTCTATGGCAAGACCTACTTGGTCGACTTGGGTCTAGAGCATATATCCAGTGCCCCCTTGGCACTGGACATATGCCCTCTTGATGCGCTTGAACCCGAGGCTATCTCTGAGGCAGCGCTTGCCCTAGAGTGTACTTTAGCTTAACCCTTCAGTCTGGCTGTGACCGGACCCAGGGTGTATTCGCTTGAGCCTCAGTGGCCGCCATATTGGTGTACATGGAGAACCGAGAAAAGCAGCGCGCCGTGTCTAATCGGCTTATCGCCAGCTGCTTCAGACTAGCGCTAAAGCTGCATGCTGCACCGTCTGCGTCACCCTTGTGAGAGCGCTCGAGCAGTATGCACCATGCAGTCAAAAGAGAATTTGGAAAGCAGTTCTTGGTTTGCGGACCAGTTGCTTGCACCCACCATGCAAGCGTACCCTTTAAAACTTGAATGCCACGGCACGGAATCGACTTTTATGCAGGGGAGGGCACCGCTCGAGCGCTCTACACAAGGGTGACGCAGACTGTACACCAATATCGCGCCTGTCACATCGGAAGTTGTGTCCCGTCATAGGCGCAGCCATGTGTGAACGAGGGTGTACACAGCAGTCGCATCTGCTAAGGAGGCTGTAACGTGTCTGCGTTTTCAGCGTACCGCTAGCCCCCACCCGGCGCCACGTACTCTGCTTCCTGCCCGTCGGGCATTCGCGGAAAGGCGATTTCGGGAGGTTGAGAAGGGGCAGCATCAGCGAGCTGGAGGAAAAAATGCATTGCTCTGCGGAAGCTACTATAATAGGATACATCAAGAACGCAGCGGCTTTTCCCCATCAAATGACGCCCTTCCAGCCAATGGCGTCGGCCGATTGTCGTGACCCTGTTAGCAGGGAACGGCGCCACAATGGAGAGAGGGGTCTGTCCCCGTCCATAGAGGTAAGGGATTGCCACCCTTTCATCGACGCCATTGGCTGGAAGGGGTCCTTTGATGGGGAAAATCCGTAAGCTAATTGTATCGGACTACAACCTTTGTCCGTAAAGTTTCGAGACTGATTTATTTCTCTAGACATGATTCCCCAAAACAAATGTTGGTGCGTATGTGTAGCGCCATCTTTTAGGGCTAACCCGAGCTGTTTATGTGAATTGCTGTGGCAGCTGCTAGATGGCACTACATGTAGAAAAATACGTTGTCGCTAGTCGTCTGCGCATTCTACTGTGAGTGAATGTGAAGAGATGGACGTCCACCTCGAACAGCTTGTAAACAAAAAAAATGTGTGAAGCTTGGCAAGAAAGCCATACAGACATAAGCTCCTTCGTGGCGCTTACGGCAACCAGACATTATCGCGGGCGCGAGTTTTCGAGTGGCACAAGAGGTTCGTTTCAGGGAGAACGTCGGTGGAAGACGACACAAGGCAGGGGTACCCTTCAACCTCACGGAATGAAAACAACATCCGGCGATTAAGCGAGCTGATGTGCTCTCCTCGAAAGAGCCCCTTTATATAATTGTTAACCACATGAAGTGTTCTCATCACCAAGAATCAAATGTGGCGTTAGGTGAATTCACTTAGCCTGCAATATGTGTTTGCGCATGAATTTTGGCGCCATCCTTTACTATGGAAGCAAAGCGCCCGCCTGCATGAGGAGTTAAAAAACTGTGAAATGGCATAGCACCCCTCGAAAATTTCTGAAGCAACTGTTGCGTGAGAGGAGGAAATAACTTTATTTTCCTACAGAAGGCATTCCGGGCCCCCACCCCCCTCGGCACTAGGCCGGGGAGGCAGGATCGAGGCACCACTTTAGATGCTAGCCGGGAGGTCTTGTGTACCGGCGGCCTCTTCAGCCATTCGGACGAGGTGGAGCTGGAGCTCAGGGAATCCGAATTTAGTTACTCAGTAGGGTCTCCCAGGATTCTTTCGAATTGAAATTCAGCGCCCTCCAAGGAGAATTTAGGCATTCCCAGATTATATGGTCGAGGGAACCTCTCAACCCGCATTTATGGTTCGCCAGGATCGGATATGTGGGTACGTGTATGTTTGGAGCCGTCTCCACGCGACTGCCTGCGTATTATTTAAAGACTGCATGGTCTGGTGGTGGTACCAGCCTACGTTCCAATCTGTAATGTTAAGTAATTTCTGCATATTATGCCATGCGTCTACCTCGAGCTAGCAAGTCGATAGTTGTGACTCGCGTCTTTTCTTTCATCTTTCGTTTTACATCTGTTCCTTTCATTTCCCTTCTGTCTGCACGTAGCAGTGATAGTGAGCCAGTCGACAGGTACGTGGGGCCCGTGCCTTTTCCTCTTCCTTTGGTCAGCCAGCAACCGCAGCAGCCACCATAGTGCAGAGAAATGGTACTCAGTCGAATGTCTACTGTTTTATTGCGCGTGCGTGAAAGTTGCAGTTTCGGTTTCTGTTTCCTTTGTGGTGGCAGCACCGACGTTCGCAAGCCGTTTGTGAGAAGTCGTGCATCTGCCTCTCCGAGGCTACAAACATGGCCGCAATGGCAAGCGGAGTGAGAAGATGAAATTCATCGTGTTGGCAACGTCGCAAAGCGCCTGATTTCTCCTTCGCCGCTCGCCGGGAACCCGCCGTTCGTGGATGCGGGAATCGTGCCGGATGCCTCCAAAGATGGTCAGTGGTCGAGCACGCTTACCCTTGCCGCTGGCCAAGGTTGAGAATCGGCAGCGTCTGAACATGAGACGTGCTAGTGTGATTCATTGTATACCAGCCCGGTGTATGTGCGAGTGTGCTGTGGTTGTCATGTCAGTCACCGGCTCGTCCGATGGTTGGGCTTTTGCTTTTTTAGATACTCCGTGTCCAGTCTCCGGAGGGGACAAAAAGAGTCGAGTGCGATGTGGGGGACACGACCGCTCATCTCTATCACAAGGTATGAAGATGCAAGGAACTGATTCAAGGCGGCTCACCTGTTGGGTGTACCATGTATCGCAACGCACGCCACGGTGCTAGACAGGCTGCCTCCAAAACCGGAGTTTTTTTTTTTACAGATACAGAGTGCCTTCAACTTGCCCAATGCGTTGTGCTTTGTCGTATATAAAAACAAGGAAAGGTCGAGCAAGATTCCCCTGCAAAATAGCAAGAGGCTGTCGGCGTACGATTTCAAGTGAGTCGTTCATTTGTTTTCCGTGTCGCCGTCTTAACTTGACCCGAAAATATTGGAATGCAGTGTCAGCGTCGCGCCGGTCATTGCACCGTTAAACCCAGTGTTTGTTCGACACTGCTTTGTATTTCCTTTTAATCCGAAGTCGTTTCTTGTGAAATATTCTAGAATACAAAGTTTCATCCGGTTCAAACGCTTGGCGACATCTGTTCCCACCGAAAGGAGCCAGTGATGAATAATGATGGGCATAAACTGATTGCTGCAGTCTGGTGGCTAATGTTTAATCTCACTCTTTATGATTTCTGTCCCTGAAGCTTAGAAGCTTGTGTTTTCAGATTGGGTGTGAGCGTTTGTGGCTCGGCTCGCGAAAGTTACTGCGCCGCTGTTATGAAATAATGGCCTAACATTTGTGAAGCAAGCTGATTTTTTGTTTGTCCTGCAGAATTTTTCTGCCACTCCTTGCATTTCCTTTTGCTCTTTCTTGCTCCAGACATGGTGACATGCTGTATCTAGTGCTCACGGACCAGGTTGCACGAGTCAACAATGATGCTGTTGAAGTGAAAGCTAGGAGCAGCCCACCACCTGTTCGCCAGTCTGCCGCAGCTATTGCAGCACCGGTTGCACCTGTCATCGAAGACGAGGTGGACGTGTTCCTCTCCAAACAGTCTGGCTTGGTAGACCGACCACGTGACGAAAAGCTGTGAGTCTGTTGCTTAACCGGGGAAAATCTCAGTTCTGTTGCTTAATCATGGCAATGTTTGCAGGATGGCATCACATTATAGCTGTGCGAAATCTCAGTATTTTCTACTTTTCCCAGCCTTGCTCCTGCTTGCTGTGAAGTGGCATATGGCATGAGTAGATAAAAATGCATTTGGAGAAGAATAGCGTTCTGACTTTGATTGCGGAAAGGAGATTTGTGTGAGGAAATGGCTATTTGCATTTGATAGTCGATGCCAGCAAAGTGGTCAGAGCGAGTGACGTCTCCCTTGCGCACGGTGTTTTTCGGTGCTATCTATTCTTATTGACTGGATTTTGGGGTTCATATATACTGCCTCCATTATAGTTGTATAGTTGTAGACTTACAAACTTGTAGTTTTGGGGCTAGTAGTGCTACTAGTGCAGTCGCTGATGTGCTCTGAATAGGTATTTATCTAGCAATATTAGATTAGGTAGTTGACCTTTCCCTGATTGGTAAGCTGCCTATCTGGTGAGTGCTTCATTTCTTATCACGCTGTCGGTGTGTGCTTGAAAAATGCATGATCCTTTTGTATCTGTACTGGTGAAGTTTTGCTTTCTGTCAACTGTTTGGGAAGTTAACGGAATTTGAGCGGATATGAGTGGCGTTTTGTAGTCGCTGCATAGGATTTGGACGTAACAGATGGTCATTCGTGCAGAATAGTTTCTTGCATAGTCAAGAAAGTGCGGTCAGTTCCAGTATGCCTAGTCTGCGAAACAGTAGGGCTGTACTACAGTAAGCAGGAGTGCCCTGCGTTAAGGGATATTAATTTTTTTGCATTCAGCAGGACTTCCTTCAGGCAGTATTTCTTATGACCCAGTGTGCAAACATAGCCCGAGGGGAAAACAGAAACACTTCATGCAGCTTACTAACTCCATGTTTTGCCATGGAGTGCAGTGCATTGCGCAAAAGTTCTTGCTACGAAGATAGTGATAAGTGCTGTCTAGAAATTCATGGAATTCATAACAACCGCACTCGAAACAGTGTAACATATCTCTAGATACAGGAATAAATCTTTGTGGTTGGCAGCATTGCTGATGAAGTATTATTTTGTGGTGAGAAGATTGGGCAGTGCACTTTGAGAGGTTTCTCTTCAGATTTTTTTGAAGTTACATGTCTCTGCAGCATTATGCATTGGGCAGGCTTGCCTCTGTTTCAGATGGGGGACTGTTTTCTTGCACTTGCCTGACTTGCTCTTTCATAATTTGTAGCCTACTTTAAACTATGTCTGTGCCAGCACTGGGGACTTTCAGCTTCTCAGAGTACTTGATGCAGCTGAACTTAAGAAAGACAAGTTGAATTTTTGGAGCTGGAAATGTACACCTGGTAGCTGCCTTATTTCTCCGAGTGGTTATCTACAGGTCTATTTTGATGTTTGGTGCAAATTTTAGTGTGAGAACTCCAGCCAAAATTTTGGAATGGCATGCTTCTTTCACTGTTCTGCCTTCCAAAGGTTAGTGAGCTTCTGTTTTGAGCATCTGCTTTGTTGTCTCCTCAGCTGTCATCATGGAGCCAATGCCAAGTGTGTCCACTGTGCGCCACTAGAGGTGAGTTGGCTGGGTCATTTGAGGACGTTGTTGTTGTTGAGGACATTGTTACTTTTCCGTCAACTCCTTAGTTGACTATTACTGACATCTAATCTTCTTTCTCATAGTGCTATGATGAGGGCTACCTGCGGGAGCAGAAAATCAAGCATCTGTCATTTCATTCCTACCTTCGTAAGATCACCGGGGGCCTTGACAAGTGAGTGCCGTAGTTTTTCTCAATTTAACGCCAATTTTTTGGTGCACGGATCACCGCACGAGATTTGCCTGCATTTGGTAATTAATTTATTACTGAATTTCTCTTCTCATGCTGTTCAGTTCGGTTTCAACAGTCAAACGGTGATCATGATGTCAAGGTTGAATTGAGGTCGCTTGAGTCATAAAAAAATGCAGTGCAATCATTGCTTTGTCATTTTAATTCACCAGAACTCTTGTGCCTGCCTGCCTCGTGGTCTGGAATGAAAACGAATGAACAAGCAAGTATAATATTGCAGTTTTTTTTTTATGCCTCACGTGACCTCAAGTCAACCTTCACATCATGTCCATTGTTTGGCTATTGAAACGAAAGTGGAACAACATGATTGAAGAAGTTAAATTGTAAACTATTTCCTGGTTAACACATATTTCATGCTGCTGTTTATGCTTACTAACATCTTGCCCATCATTACGAAGAAAGAATGAGCAGCCAGAATTTGGTGCCTGCACCCCTTTTAATGCCTGGGATTCATAGTGCCAATACTGAACACTTGCCTGATGGATGTTCAATGTCCGGCGTAGCCTCAGTAGACTTTGTGGCTTCTTTTTCAAAGGAAAAAGTCGGGTTGGAGGGTGCAGCTCTTTTTTGTCATCATCGTGTGCAGGGGCAAGTTTGCTGCCCTTGAAAACATCAGCTGCAAGCTGCGGCCTGGCTGCCGGGAACACGCACCGTGGCCACGAGGCATCTGCACCAAGTGCCAGCCCAATGCTTTGACCCTAAACCGGCAGGTGTACCGGCACGTGGACTCGGTGACATTCGAGAACCCATCTATCGTAGAGCACTTCCTCAACTTCTGGCGTGAGACAATGCACCAGCGGATCGGCTTCCTGTATGGTCGCTACGAGCACCACAAGGACGTGCCCCTGGGCATCCGCGCCACTGTGGCCGCCATTTATGAACCGCCACAGGTGAGCTGTGAGAAGTGACCTCAGGATAAGCGCTTTACCAGCCTTTATGCAAATTTTTTAAACACATTTCATGAAAAGGTTCTCGGCCAAGGTTTAGTACTCTCTAAACACATTGCAAAAAATGGAATAATTGCTCATTAGCACTCATTGAGCGCAGCCACAGAGCTAGAAAGGAAAACGGCGCAGCTCTTCAAGAAAACTTGTGGTTGAAAAACTGATCAAATGTTCTTTTAACTGCAAAGTTTCTGAGCAAGCCCTATAGCGGTACTTCATGGCTGTATGGTTATAATCAGGCAGATGCTGAGTTATTGCTTTCTTTATGCATTTGTGCTGTGTGATTATAGCTTTTGTTATGTTGCTGAGGCTGAAACGCGACCCTTGTGTCTCGTCTCACCCTCAACTTCTGCACATGGCTTTTTTTTTTTTTGTCGAAGAGGAGAGCATGTTGCATGTTGCCGTTTTATGAAAGAGCAGTAAATACATGTTGTGAAGACATATGATTGGTTGAGTATTTTCAGCAGCGTAGACTAATCTACTTGGCGTGTAGGCAATGGAAAGAGGAAAGCAAAACTTCAAGAAAAAAAAAAAGGAACTGCATTTGCAGGAAAGAAAAAGAACGCTATGGGGTCTGTTAATATTTTGCAGTTGTGCCGTTTGTGCACAGACGAGCATTGAGGCGTTGGTTTTAGTTAATTGTTTTGCAACACTGCTGAATGTTCTCTCATGTGAGGCAAACTCACTGCCATTAATGTCAAGTGAATTGACTAGAGAGCTTCATATTCATAGAAAAATTCATAGGTGGAACATGGGCACAAGAAGAACTCAGTAAATGACTACGAGCCTGTGGTTTGAGATCGGAGGATTTTTCCGAGATATGTTCAGTGTTGACGATTTTTACTCAGATTTGAACTCGTCCGTCAAGGTATGGCGATTTCTCCAAAGACACGTACGGGACACGACCTGTACGAGTAAAGAAAAGTGTTGCTGTGCACTAGTATGCCATGGTATTGTGGTGCCCTCTGTGTGCACTGATGCAAACTAGCCGCGGTGCTTTTAGCCTGTGTCCTTGTGACCTCATCCCACCTGCTCCTTTGTCGTCTAATTAATAATTGCCAACTGGCCCAAAAATCAATGCTTTCAATCATCATATACGTTATTTAGGTTTTGGGATAGTTATGTATAATGTATAGTACGTCTTTTTGCTTTTAGGAGAGCACACCGGATTCAATCAGACTGCTGTCAGACGAGAAGCAGCCGTTGGTAGACGAGCTGGCGTCTCGTCTTGGCTTGGTGCGAGTCGGCTGGATCTTCACTGACCTTGTCCCCGAGGATCTGCAGAAGGGGACTGTCAAGCACCTGCGCAACATTGTGAGTCATGCCGTCACATTGTGCGAGTTTAGGAATTGTTTGACCTTCCCTGCCAGTTAGCCCTGTAGCAAGTGCTTAATGCTTCACTACTGTAGTTACAACCAGTGACTGGAATTTAACGCACCGTCTTCCGAATTTTTTCGAGCGCTGCTCGGCTTTGTGTACTGATCTGTTTTCTACCTGAAGTGCGAGTACCCAATGAATGCTTAATTTGCTCCATAAAATTGACAGTCGATTTTCATAGTTAGGGCAAATGTGAATTAGGTGTGCTAACACTTTAGTTTCCACTTCGGTTCTGGTGTTCGGCTCCATTGTTCACGCATGGAAGTTGTTCGGATAGCGATGATTGGTTAATGCTCATATATGCGGAATTGGGCGTTCTCTACTTTATGTTCATAGATACCAGAGAGTCCTCAAACTGAAATGACTTGAATCCTCTACACTGAAATGCTATTGGGGAAGCAGTACCCTCGGACTCAAGCGATTTGGCGAGCTTGAGATGAGGAGCTAAAACGCCTAACGCCCCTTTCCACCACATTCGCATTGCATGCTCATAACCGTCCTGTGAATTTTAACCTCGTGTAAAATACATACACCGTACCTTCGGACCCGTGTTCAGCATGTTCATTTTATCTTGCCACGATTCTCTAGTGCCGTTTACTCTCAAAAAATTGTCGCATCGTGCCGTGATACAGCAAGCACTTTTCGAAGTGAACTGTGCTAAACACTGGCGACAGAGATTGCGGCTGACTGCTTGCTTTTGCTGATGATGAATGGCCGGACCGACGGACGGATGTAAAGATGTTCGGGTGGGCATCCGGTTCGAAATGAAATTTCGACTCACGCAAGAAAATCTGCCCAACCTTTCTTCCCCCACATAATGAACGCTCCCCCCAAATTGGTGTCTACTTTTCTGAAAAAAAAAAAGCGGGTTCATTACGTGTGTAAATACGGTAATTGAGAATTATTTACGGGGCATGGGTGAATTCGGCTTGGTGTTCCTTGTGTAATCTCAGGCATAATATTACAGAGCGTGCTTTTGTGATCAAACTTTTTTCACACTTTATCTAACAAGAATTAGGAAGTACTTTATACAGTCGAACCTCGTTAAGACGACACGGTTTATAATGAAAAATTGGATATAACGAAGGAATGACAATTCACCTTAGGAAGCAACACGGGCTATAACGAAGCAATTGCCGGGCTCCTTCCAATTTGTTATAACGAGGTTCAACTGTAGCAATGTTAACCATTGGTACACTTGCATATGAACCCAAGAAACCGTAATATCTTCTCTACAGAATGCGTGAGAAATTTTCAAATGCTAAAGCTTGCTCCATAACACTATGGCCACACCTGTGCATTAATGTCTTGCACACCTTTCCGAATAGAAAACATGCAATTGGAGGAAATTTGGTGTCTGTATTCTATAATCTGTTGCGAGGTGAAGCTGTGCAGTTTTAACATGATAGCATTAAAGGTCCTTTTTGGTGGAAAACAGGGTGTCGGCATGACTGGAAAATCCTGAATGGTGGAGAGGGTAGTGGCTTAGAAAAGCAGTTTTGCTAAAAAAGGTTGGAAATGGTCAAGTTGAATCGAGCCCGCTGTCCTTTGGGTGGGGAGCTGGGCACGCTACCTTTACGCCGCTGAGGAACATTTGTTCAGTGGGATAAATGGAGGCACTGTACGAGCTCCTCACACCGCACAGTAGGTGAATTGTATTACAGGAACACCTAGGTAATTGGAGTCCCTAATTAGCATCACCAATTAAAATGGACAATGATGTGTAAGAAAGCAGTGTGGGATAGCAACAAGCATGTTGCCATCTGTCTGCGAAAGGGTGTGCCAGAAGATTCCCAAGCAACCATAGGCACCCTTCAACGTTACTGCATCGTCCTCTTCAGGTGAACTTAAGTGTCTCCCAAGCTTTTGTAATTGATGCTCTTCAAAGAGATGATAGAAGAGGATTACGAACTGGCAATAGTGGAATTTGCAGTTTTCATGCCACATAGGACAGTTATTCCACTCAACCAGTTGTCATCTCGCTCATTTTTACAGATAACTGAATTTGTTCCTTGCAGGAGTCCTGTTTCCTCAGTGCACAAGAGTGTATCATGGCGGGCCATTTCCAGAACAGCCACCCAAATCCCTGTCGACTGTCTCCCGACGGCTACTTTGGCTCCAAGTTCGTCACGGTCTGCGTCACAGGTTAGGGTGGTAGTCTTGTAGACTTACGTAGACCTACGAAGTACAAGTGAAAAACAAGTGCTGCCAGAAGTGGGTCATTGTGCAGCAGCGTTTCTTTTTTAAATATCTGGACAGAGCTGCAGAAATTCTGCCCATAACTGGAAATGCGGATATGTGTGGCTTTTTATTTTTTGATACAAGAAGCAGTCTCAAAATCATCCTGTAAAAATTGAGCTTGGGGCATGATGGGTAAACCATACTTATGCTCACGGTGGGTTTTTATATTGATAAGCTGAACGATGAGGAAAACGAGGCATTTTTTAAGTGACAGCGTTCGTTGTACATTGCCTGTTTTGGTTAAACAAGGAATCTGGCTGCATGTGTTCAGTACTAACTTGCACTGCATGGCATGAGCTGATAATGGTTGTAGAGTCACTTGGCACCAAAGCAGCTGTGCTTTGTCCGACATTACTACCTCTGCCTGCCACTTCAATTGCTGAAACTGTGTTGGCTGCACTGGACAAGTTCAGCAGCGGGGTTGGACCAAGTTTCATTGTAGTAGAAAATGCCGTCAGATAAAGAATGCCTGTTTGCTCCTGTCTTGGATGCTAAGTGGTGCAAATAATCCGATCAAGCAAGTAGCTTACATGAGCCACGTAAGGTGCCATTTGGATGTCATGGTTGGCCGTGAGCTTTTTTTCATGCTCTAAGAAAGTATACCAGGATGGCATTTTGCATTATGCATGGAGAGATGTCAAGGGGCGGCAGTTTGTTATGGATATATCACCCACACTTTTCTCGAGAAAGCATTTGTGTTTCGTATCTGGCACTGACATTGCACTGACCTGCAGGCGACCAGGAGAACCGGGTGCACATGGAGGGCTACCAGGTGTCAAACCAGTGCATGGCGCTGGTGCGGGACAACTGCCTGGTGCCCACCAGGGATGCCCCCGAGCTTGGCTATGTTCGGGAATCCTCTAATGCCCAGTATGTGCCGGATGTCTTCTACAAGGTGTGTGTGTGGTGTGGTGCGCTTTTTCCGTGGTGTGTGAGAGAGTGGGTTTTTCGTCTTACTTGAAGAGAAAGTGGGGTCCGAGTAATCATACTTCGAAGGGAGAATTTCTTTAGATAATGCTTCCGTGTAACACTGCACCTGGACTAACTGCTTGTCTGTTACCCAGCATCATTTTCTGCTGACTTCTTCTGTCTGGAGCTGTGCACCTATGGGTTCAGTTGGACATGCTGGTTTTTTTGGCTTTGGAAGTCACATCAGAATGTGTGTCTAGCTTGTCCTAGGGCTCGCAAGGACGACAAAAATATTGTCCTTCTTAACAGGCCCACATTTGAGAATTCGTGGTATAGTCGAAGGGGCTGTATTTCTGTCACTTGCGAAACGAATTTGCTGAGTATGGCTTGTTTTTTCAGTAAGCTACTGTCATCATCAGCCCAGTTACATTCCCTTCAAGGCAGAGCTTCTCGTATATCCCTCCAGTTAACTCCGTTCTATGCTATCTGCAGCCACCCCATCCCCGCCTCACTCTGTGCTGTCCCCTGCTATGCCTTCCGTCTCTTTGAATCCACTCAGCCGCCATAAGGGCCCATTGGTTATCTGTTTTCTGCTTTACTTGCCCGGCCAGGCCCCATTTTCTTTTATTGATCTCAACAGTGGCATTGAATTTATGGCAGCCTTAATAAAGCTGATGCTTTCTTGGTGCCTTGAGAGGTGGCCATACTGTAGCCATTCAGTCATTGAGGTGGTTCAAATTAGCTTTGCCTGACCTGTTCGGTAGCTTATTTTGTGGAAACATCAGTTGAAAATACTATGACTTGATGGGAGGCATCAGGTGCGCTACTGGTTAAGAGCCAAGTATTCACTCCAGCGTTTGGTGCGGTACTAAGTCATTGGAGTGAAATAAAAGGAAAATTAACTCTTGCTTCCTCTTGTGGATCTCATTCTTGTGTCAGATTTGCTGTGTTCATTTAGTTTTCTGTTATCATTTGCGTCCAATAAGCGACTTTCTCTGTGACCAATGCTTTTAAATCTTTGCATGTGAGTACGTCTATGTCTTTAGCTGGAATCAGCTTGCCTACCATAGCTTCAGAGGTTGTCGAAAGGTCTTCTGGCATATGTGGGCAGATTTGAGGATGGCGTTGTGTTAAGATGCGGCCTTCATCAAAGTACTGGGCTGCACAAATTGTTCACATCAAACCCCAGCGGCCGACTCTGCTGTTTTGGCTGCATGCAGTACACAGATTCCTATGGCAATGAGGTGACCCAGCTGGCAAGGCCGTTGCCCATCGAATACTTGCTGGTGGACGTGCCCGTGTCAACGCCCAAGGAGCCCCTGTTCACCTTCAGTGCCAAGCACTGCTTCCCCGTGGAGAACCGACTCCTCGAGGGCCACATCCAGGACCTGGGAGCCATGGCCAGCCACCTGTCTCGCTTCACAGCTGCCAACAACGGAGGGCAGGACGCCGTGCTTGAGGCTTTCTCAGACTTCCACCTGCTGCTCTACCTGGCCTCGCAGGACATAGTGCCACTCAAGGTGGGTGGTTACCGTTAGTCTTTCTGACCCGCTGGTCATTTTGTTTTTTCAAATACACTTGCTGACTTTGTAGGGACTGTTGCTGCCTCTTTCAAGCTTGTGGAACTCAAATAACCGCCCCACTGAGGGTACTTCGTTCCTGACAGTAAATTAGCGCATTCTAACAACAAGGATGCTGCTTGCACTGAAAATGGAGCTTTCATAGACCAGGAAAGTGCAACAAATGGAATACAAGTGTCGCCATCAGCGTTTGATTTCGACGCAGCTTTTTTTGGGCATGGATCTCGGAGGTTAGGCTTCAAAACGATCTTTGAGTTCTCTTTGATGTATACTCCGTTTCAAATATCAGGTGCGACGCTGAAGAAGGTACGGAAGTAGTCCGCACGGAAAAATAAAGGGAGGCGTGTTCATTCATGCTTGGTCTGTGGCCGAGTGGTCTAAGGCACGAGAAAGCGACAGCGTGTCGTCAGCAATAACAGTCCATTTATTCAAGCTCATGACAAATGTGTTGTGTAGTAAACCTGCAGACAAAGCATTTACTATGTTTCACTCGTAACACGGAGCGCACTACTTTTTGACGCAAACAAGAGCGCTAGCTTTGATAGCATTGCACCTGATGTGTGAAATGGAGTATAGCTGTCTGAAAGTTTGAATCAGCAATAAATGCGCCTTTTACTACTGCATAAATGTCAACCTATCCAGAAAGACCCAGAGAATTGTTTTTCTCTAGGAGCAAGTCCCTTTAAAAGAACACTAAAGGGAGATAACTAATCAAGGGGGATGGACTGTAATTGTTGGATACAACCTAAGTCTACAGTGAAGATCCGCCCACATTCATGACCACTGCACAGAATTCCTCCGCAACAAAGAGTAGTTTGTTGTTAGAGCTTTTCTTGTTACCTAAACAAGGAGCTATTCATGAGAGAAAATTATTAGCTCAAGGATTTTATGCCTCCGCCTTGTTTGATCTAGTCAAACATTAAAAAGGCTGGTTTCATTTACTGTTGTGATTGTCAATGGAGTAATACATGACGCTGCAGACTACAGCCTGTTGTTACCAACTGCTGTTTTTTTTTAAGCTGTATCATATTGTAGACTATTTTCTCTGTGCAGAAGGATAGCCGCATTGCTGAGAAAATTGCTGGTGAAAGTGCTGAAATCCTTCCACAGTCAAACCACCTACGAATAATGAGCACAGTTACATAATTTCTGTGATGCATATGGAGTGGGGCTCCATATGCATCACAGAAGTCCGAAGCCAAAAAAAAAAATGTATATTACCTCGAATGTAGGCCGAACAAAAAAAAGCGAGGACAGCGTTCACAAAATGCAAACAGCATTTATTGAATCTGATCGTGCAGAGCCCATTCAACGTCGTCGTCGCTGCTAGACTTTTCGCTGTGTTCCTTGTCACTGTCACCTTCAAACAGTGCACTATCTTTGGTACCGTCAAGCGCATTAGATATGCTGCACTTATTAAAGGCCTGCACGATCAAAGTACCTAGGATGTCATCCCACGCTGCAGCTACCCAGCTCGCCAGCTGTGATAGCGATGCACGTTTGATGCGGCCCGTTGCCGTTAGCATGTGGTATTCTTCAGTCAAACACTGCCAGTCCGTGTAATATTTCCGCAGACGATCCTTGAAAGGTTTGTTGATGCAGACATCAAGTGGCTGCAACTGGCCTGTCATGCCACCCGGTATGACAGCGAGGTCCGTGTTCGTTTGGGCGAGTGCAGCCTTCACGTTGTCGGTCAAGTGCCCGCGGGAAGAGTCGACGACAAGGAGCGAGTTCTTTGTCAAAAGGGCTTCTGGACGCCGTCGCCACACAATCTTAACCCACTCTTCCACCATCGCACCCGTCATCCACTCGTTCTCATTTGACCGCACAGTGACATTTCTCAGGAAAGTTTCTCAAGCTGGCAGTCTCTTCCTTTTAAATATCAAATAAAGAGGGAGTTTATGTTCATCAGCTGTGCAGCACAGCATCACAGTTGCGCACTGCTTATCGTAGCCCGCAGAGTGCACCTTCACCTCCTTGGCACCCTTTTCATTCACGGTGTACGCCACTGGCATATCGAAATACACAGCCGTCTGGTCGGCGTTGCCGATTTGCCCAAGGTTCTAGCCTGCCGCTTCTCTCTTTCGCAGCACGTAGCGCTGAAAAGCTATCAGCTTTTCTTTGAAATCGCTTGGCAGCTTTGGGTGATTGAAGTGCGACGTCGGAGGCTGAAGCCGAAGAGCTTCATGAATTTCTGAAGCCAGCCCCGGCTGGCTTTGAAATCCTTTGACGTTAGGCCTCGCTCCCTCGGAAGTTCCCTAGCTTTCGCTTGGAGCACTTCTGTTGTCATTGGAAGGGCAGCTGCTCTCCGCGTCCAAACAAAGTCGGCCAAAGCTGTCTCCACTTCGTGCTGACGGCCTTTCTTTGGCCCGCTAAATGCCATCCTCGTTGCGGCACATGCAAAAAGCTGCTGTCATTGTCCCCTTCAACGGCGGACATTATTCTCGTCGACACCGAAATTCTGCCCGGCTTGAAGGTTCGGCGATGCCTCTGTGGCTATCACAACTTTTCGCTTGGCATCTCCTGCTTGGTGCCATCACGATAACACCACATTGCACACCGATACGGCCGACATGACATAGGTCAAAATGGTCACCTCGCTTGTGTACGGTTGGCTGCTGTCACGGCTAGTAACGGCTGCGATACTGACTTTTCTAGATGGCGCTAACTATGCACCATATTTAGCAGTTTCAATGAAAAACTGGCGCGTTTTTTAAAATCCTCGAATCTAAGCCGACCCTAGAGTTTGGCATATGATTATCTGAAAAGAACTATCAGGCTAGTTCGAATAAGTACGGTATTTATCACTTATGAGAACTAGACTCATCGGAGCTGCTGGCTGCTCTTCAAACTAGTGAACCCTTTTTGGAACTAGTGACCACCGATCAAATCTAGTGGCAAAAAATTGCGTACTGTGCTGTTGTTGGCTACGCTAGCTATTATCATACAGGAAAGAGTAAAACGCAATTAGCTACATCTCCGTTTGAAACTGTGCTTGAGCTTGTGTGAGAATGTGGCATGATGCACCATGACATGATTGTTTGGCGCATGCACCACCTGCCTGCATGTTGCCGGACAAGCTCTGTGGTGGTTACTGTGACTACAGCGCCAGCCGTACTGCTGGCCTGTAAAGGGTGGTGCTATAATTGAAGAGCGCTGTTATATTAGTTTGCTTTGGCTTATCCTGTTGACAGGAAATGATGGCCCCTCTCCTGGAGGCAGTCCGCACCAAAAACCACGAGATGGCCCAGCAGTGGACGACAAACGACCAGTGGCAGACCTTTGAGCAGATCTTGCAAGGTATACACTAGCTTCTCAAATCCAACAGGTGAAGGAGCTTGTCTTGAGCTCAGTTTCTGTCTCTGCCGTCATATTCAGTGCAAGCGCTATTGGCTGGACTAATTTCAATGCGATAGCGTTAGAGGCCTCTTTGTTGAAGAAATTCGTTGTCGGCGTTGAGTGAATAACCACAGGCATGACTCTGGCAGGTGGTCCCCAGCGAGCAACCTAGGTGGCATGTGGGCCACACAGGTCGCATGGCCTCATCACGACCTGCCCACCGGATAGTGAGCAAACTGCACTCTGTGATAAGCAGTTAAGTTAATGATTGATCGCTCGGGAACAGCAACCTGGGTCGCACAAGGTCCAACGCTGGGAGCGCCTGCCATCGCAAGGCACTGGCGCGTTGCTTAACTGCTGCTCCATTGTGCGCCAGGAGGGGTATGGAGGACCCCTAGGGATCTGCGAATGTGAAGCAGACAATGACAAATTCTGCATATGTAGGAATTAACCCACTACGCTGCAGTGTCATACCCTTAAAGGGACTATGCAGTGAATTAAAAAAGTTGCTTGTAAATGTTTTCAATGTTTAGAAATGATGCTAAGGAGCATTTACACTAAGTATGAGCCTTTGGAACTGAGCCAGCAATTTATTATGAATTTTTAAAAACCGTGTTTTAAAAATTCGCGGGCCGATTGGTGTTCTCGTAGTGATGCATTTTGCAACTAAAATCGTGAAAATATACGTCCCTAGTTCCGTGACGTCGACAAGCCACCACACACTGTCATTCGCTGGAGCCACGGCAGCCGTGACGTCACGGGCACACTTCTGGTAGCCGTGAAAGTCGTGCCGCTCGTGCTGCCGTGCGAACCCCTCGGGCAAGCGCGAGCCAGGTCATTGCCTTCGCACATATGGTTTCAATTTACCTCTGCCACCTCTTTCTGTCGCGAGTTGCGGAGCCACCCGCAGTGTCTTTTTCGTCCGCAACAATAGGCGACAAACAAAAGAATCCGACGCGCGCCGCAATCCAGAGAGGCCGCGGAGACGCTGCCGATGCTGCTGCCGGGGCGCTGGGTGGGACAACCGGAAGTTGCAAACCGAACGTCAGCGGATGACATGTTCATGGGCGGGGCCCAGTCGCAGAGCTATTTTCTCTATTTTTTTTTTTGGTGCCCCGCGTGTACGAGTTGAGGGGGGAGAGGATGAGCGTAATTTTTAATCTTCTATATCTTGGTTGTTACTGATGCTAGCTCAAAAATTCTTGCACTGAGGTGACGAGCGATCGAATGCCAATCTCTTATCTGCTAACGTAACCTCAATTAATTTATTGCATAGTCGCTTTAAGGTTAAGCTTATGCATCCCCTCCAAATTTTTTGGATGAAAGATTAGTGCACTAAATCTTCTTTGCATAATTTATTTATTGAAGGGGTGCAGCATTTTACTTAAGGGGGCACTCGGGTCTTAGAATGGCCAAGTATGGCCAAAAAAATCGGTTTTGTGAAAAACACATTTTCGAAATGTTTGTACCTTCAATATGGCAAAATCGACCTTCAAAACATCACGGGAGCCACGAAATGCTCCGAAACGGGCGAAGCATCCGGCCGATTGGCGTCATCTTGGACGCGTTTTGAAGCTTGTTTCTTTGTGCGCATTTTGCTGCAGTTCAAAATGGCGTCGGTCAATGAGAACAACCACAGTAGCCGATTTTCTGAAGGCCTTTTCTTGGTCGCTAATTGGCTGGAGGGCGCGCGCGCGAGGCGAGCCTCTCGTTTGAGGCCTACCATTGGCCGACGCAACCGGTGCCCCATTTTGTTTTCTTTCTCTTTTCTTTTTGCGCCGTCGTGGTCCTCGCTTCGCATGTTTGATCGCGTCTCTTTTTGCGTAGCGCTCGCTTAGCGAAGTTTCTCTAGATTTTTTTTGCGGTTTCTTTTTTCCTACGTCGCATACTTTGTCAGTTCAAAGTAACTGATGCTGGGAGACGTATGTTTGAAGAAGACGCATAGTACGTACGGGAGAAAGCGTCACCCACCCAACGCGAAGCACGGTTCGACCTCGGGACGTTTGACTGTGCCAGATGATTGTGTCCAGAAATGACTATCAGAAATTAAGGGGTTGACCAGCACAGAGCTGGCCTATTTGCTGGGTCTTTGGTAGCTTTAGCCAAGCTGTTGGTGGTGCACGTCCCATGCCTGTGGTTCTTCCTGGTGCTCCTAGTGTAAAAAAAAGAAAAGGTAATTCATTTATGTGCAAATCTGATCTGCTGACAAAAATTGGAAAATTTTGGCTTTTCTGGACAAGTGGTAGGTACGGCGAGAGCAAACTTGGTATCCTGACACCCTGGCACTAACCTGGGGGTTGCGCTGACGTTCTAAACTAAAAGGCATTTGGCAGATTGGTTTGCCACCTGCTAGGCCAATCAGCCTGCCTGCAAGCGAGTGGAAGGCAGGAAAGTGTGCTATTGTGTGACACACCTGTGACCTCAGTTTGCTTTTACTAGCCTTGTGATTGTGTTATGTTGCTTTGAGCTGCGCGTGCTGCGATGCTATCCC
Source organism: Amblyomma americanum (assembly GCA_030143305.2). NCBI lineage: Eukaryota > Metazoa > Arthropoda > Arachnida > Ixodida > Ixodidae > Amblyomma > Amblyomma americanum. The sequence goes on along the minus strand of JARKHS020015418.1, from coordinate 72,216 downwards.
ACAGTATTTAACAGCGGCATTATTGACATATACACCTTCCTGTTTGGCTAGCCAGTGAGGCAGGAGGGAGGAATGTTGTCTTTGTGTCGAGTTCAGGAATTAGACAGGGAAGAATGTTGTCTTTGTGTCGAGTTCAGGAATTAGACAGGGAAGAATGTTGTCTTTGTGTCGAGTTCAGGAATTAGACTTATTTTCGGAGTATACTTGTGCACAGTAATAAATGGTAAGTAGAAAAAATACATTTAGGTCTGAACTTAAAGCATTCATAGTTGGTGATACAGTAGAATCCCTCTATAGTAAAGTGACTCAGGCCAGCAAAAATGTTTACTATATCAGGGTCTTTACTATATCAGTTGGTGATGGCATGGCTCTAAGGGATGCACTCTGATAATTGCCTACTTACTAAACACGGTGTCTGGTTTATAAACGAAACACTCACAAATACCTTCCATTCTGCTCTTATTGAACCTTTTCATTATCACATCTCATGTTGTCACATTTTCGATTTTGTTTACGTCTTGTGGAAGGGCCGCCTTTACGCAAATACAATGTGGTTACGAGCATCACGCGAGTTTGATTTCATGTGGAAACCAAAGTTTTGCGTGAACACGGCCTCATTTTCCGCAGCCGTCGTTTAAAAGTTAGTCATTTAAAGATGCAGTAGTTAAGAAATGCGCGACTTGGTGGAGGCGAGGCAGTACCGCTCACTCAGTGCCGCTGCGCCTTCATTTCTTGCCGCCGCTTCGCTGTGCTTCGCGCTGCCGTGCTTTGCGCTGCCGTGCTGTGAATGTTTGCTGTTTTCTTCCCTTTGCTACTCTTCACTGCTCTTTTGCTGACTTTCCTTTCTTAACGACCCGCATCGCCTTTTTCTGCGTTCATACCAGCTTTACTTTTTCCATGCACGCCGCGTGCTTTGCCTCATGGCCCCTAGGACGTTGGGAAGTTGGCTTCTCTTCACACCTTTCGGGCTTGATGGTTAAGCTATCTCAAAGAGCACTGTTTTATCGTCATTGGTATACATTTGCCTCTGAATGTCAGCCTCGCGCATGCCGCATTGTCGTCATTCCGCAGGAGGTACGTCGCCATGGCCAGACACTCTTTACTATGGCCGTTTCTTTGAAAAAAATCTTTACTATAACAGAAAAAAAATATTCAGTTGTCTATGGGAGGCGAAATGGGACCGCAGTTTCACTTCACTGTATCTGTGTTTTTACTATATCCGAGTTTAGTATAATGGGGTTCTAGTGTAGTTTTTTTATTTTAGCTTTATCTGTTGTGCACCTATCCGCAAACCTGTAGGCACTCCCTTATCTAATGGAGTAGTTTTGAGGCATGACTTCATTAGTAGGCATGACTTAATAGGTGGTAAATGCGCCTTCTGCTGCCGAGCAAACGCCATTACTCAGTTTTCCTTGATCTGTTGTGCTCTATCTTGTCTTTTGCAGGCGCAGCCGTTGAACATAGAGAAGGCCAGTCAGCTCCACTATGGACATGTCAGCATTGCACATACCAGAATTCCCGGACTGACAAAGTGTGTGAAATGTGCAGCCTCCCGCAATAGGAAGAAAAACAGAAAACCAGCAGCAGCAGCAGCAAATCCATGACCGCAATGCTAGCTTGTGTGGGGGCTATTTTTTTTCATGTACTTTTTGCATGCTTTTGTATTTTACCTTTTTTTGTTAGCCATGAAACTGACTTCTGAGACCCACTCTATTGTGACCGAGTGTTTTACAGCACGAGTGCTTCTGACCTTGGAAGATTCAAAACACGAAATGCCGAGAGGAGGACGATTCTGGTCATTTGACAATGCGACGTGCTATCATTTCGGAAGCTAGATTTGCTAATTTATTTAAATTCTTGCATAGTCACTATGAGCCAGATTTTCTTATTTAAATTCTGTCACAATAAGGACAAAGCCAGGTTTGTTAAATAGATTCTGTTGAGTTCAGTATAAAGTTATATTTGCTCATTTATTAAAAATCTGCCATTAAATGGGGAAGCCAGATTTTCCGGTTTATTTCAACTCTGTCCACGACAGCTTTGTTAAATTGTTAGTTTTTTTCTCACTTCTGTTATCTGTGGCCATGAGGTGGTAGTTTGTGTCACTGCAGACACCTGGTAGCCACAAGGTGTGCTTCACTCCCCTCTAGCAGCGACAGACTGATTTGTTGGCTGTTTCTCATCCAGCATGTGCTGGGCTTGGCACTTCTAGCACCTGAACCCGAGCCTTTGGTAATTTAAATACCTTATGCTCTCTTGCGGCCTGTTCTGAGCTGACACACGTTCGCGCGGTGCATATTGTGAAAATAAACAATTTGACTCTGTGGCTGGTGCTCAAAAATATATTGTGGCTTTGGTCTTGTGGTGGGAATCTGCAGGCCCCAAATCCAGTGCCTTAATTTTCAACATTCTTTGGTCTCTGGTGCACATATTTAGATGCTGTGCTATTCTCATTTGCAGTTTCCTCCACAAGGGTGGTGGATGGGGCTGGTCGGTGTATATAAGCCATTTATACCTCTCCCTGTGTCCGTGTCAAATTTGTAGCACTTCTGAAATGACGTCTTTCACGGGTCTTTGCAATTCCGTCGATTTTTCGGGAAGTTGCTGTTGTTGGGTGGGGGATTGAGAAAATTTATGTAGAATAACCATGCTGCACCCTATTTTTTCGCTGACAAAAGTCCAAGGAATACATGGCTGAAATAGGAGTGCCCCCTCCTATAGTTGCCCATAAATCTGCCGCTGTTGTTGATGCATCCTTGTGAATGTGAGCTTGTGTGGGTGAACCCATAGCCTCCTATGCAGCCTCATGAATGTACCGTAAAATTCCGAGCAAGCGCCCCCACCTCCGCAAGTCAAAATTACTGGAAAAGTAGGGAGGGGGCGCTATTATGGATTGGCGCTGAAATTCAAGATGGCGGCGACATTTTCCCGCCAGAAAAAAAAAAAGCGCAGTGCACATGGATTTAAAACGTCCTGCCGTTCTTTCCCGCTTAAATAACGCATCATTCACGCATTCACTAAACGCCGGCGCGCCATTAGTCAACTTTCTTCGAAGTTTTGCTTTCTCGTAGCAACTTCTCGAAATTCTTGTCCCATTCCCGTATCCGTTTCCGGCCGAACTTGAAGTCTCGAGACGTTTGGCGAACGTTCAATCCGTTCTCCCAATACCATTGTATGACCAAGTTTCTTCACCACTGTGTACGGATGCATTGCCGACTTGACAACGCCAAAACAAGACAAATGGTGCGTGACGAACGGGCATGCGAATGGCTTGAAACGCAGGATTGGATTGGATTAGATTCTTGGACTGGATGGGGCAGGCCAGTGTTGCCTGGGCGCGGTGCGTGATAAGGGCGCGGAGAGAGAGGGAGGGGGGGGGGGGGGGCTTTCCCGGAACGGCGCGAAAATGTGAAATTGACAGTGAAGTTGGGGGGGGGGGGGTTTTGCATGGGTGGGGTTGCCTGTTCAGAATTTTACGGTAAGCATGTTTGGGTAAACCCACAGTCTTCTATGCAGCCTCATGAATGTAAGCATGTTTGGGTGAATCCATAGCCACTCTGCAGCCTCATGAATGTAAGCATGTTTGGGTAAACCCATATCTCTTATACTGCCTCGTCAATGTAAGCATGTTTGGCTGCATCCATAGCCTCCTATATCATCCATGCCCGTTCATCCATTCTGGAGTGGCCGTTCAAAACGTAGCGTTTTGTTTATATGTCTTCAAAGGGGTCATGGCATGGTCTAGCAATAAATTGTAGTTTTACGTTGCATCTCCTAGCCATGACATTATTATGCATACCTAAAAAAGCAGTAGGGCTGTGCTCGCACATTTGAGCTATAAATTGCAATTAGAAGTTATCGGCTTTAAGCCGTTCTCCTTGGCAGCGACGACCATATTGAAGCATCTTTAGTGACGTCATGACCTGACGGTGTCGTCATCTGCTGCAAAACTGCCGTGCGCATGGTCGGTGCAGAGCAGAGCGTGTGCCTGTTTGGGAGGAAGCTAGACTGAAAAGGGAAGGACACAGGCCTTTGTTGCCCTTGTCTGCCTGTCGTGGGGTGTGGGCTGTTCAGCGCTTTTGGCCGCGAGATCGAGCAGAGTTGCTACCTTGCAGCGCTGCGGCAAACCCTCCTTAGTGTGGATGCATGCGCGCGTTGTCTGCTAGCCAGCATTGTTTACATGCTCGTGTAGGCACATATGCCCGGCAACTGTTTGTTTTGCAGTTTGAGTGCGTCCCCATTTACTTGACTGCCTCTTTCGAAAGAAATGTGAACACGCTATTATTCTTGGCCGCAAAGATGGCAGTAATTGTCCATGCTTGAGTATGTCATGCGGGACAGTGACGTCCTCCTTCGGTCTTCGGCAATTCGTATTATTTGCCATGTGCCATCTCAAACACAGGGATGATAGCCTTCAGTGCCATCACAAAGCAAAAAGGACAGGCTGCTGCTGTTTCCACAGCTGAACGCAGTCTCCTAGTGATTGTATATATTCTTTTCAGTTATGTGTGGGATCCGATAGTTACTGACGCAGAGGTCTGCTTGAGATCTGCTGCCAAACAGAATGTAGTTTAAACGGGCCATTATGTGGCCTCTATAGGCATGATCAAGTTGTTTCAATATTTTCTTTCTGCTACTTTAATCAATTTTGAAATATGCTATCTGCAACAAATGAAAGCGAACAAGACAACTTGAACGCAAACAGCAAAATGAGAAGAACTTAGCTGAAGGAAGCTTAGTACAGAGGGCAAAGTGCTTGTCTAGAAGATGTCTGCACGTGTTTTGGGCTGAACACTCGGTATCTGGCAATAACATCTTAAAAATGGTCTGGATGTAAGCATGTGCACTTAAACTCATAGGATTTCATCGTTGTTTTTTGCCTTCCTGGTCGCAGCGGCTTTGGGAGCTGTGGAACACACAGTTTGGTCATTCTAGACGTGTTTTGCCCTCTGTACTGTACAAGCGGAGTAATTCAGCCTTGCTTGTATTTCCTCTCCAAGAGCTAATATGTTTGTGTTTCTGTGTTGACATTTCTGTTGTTTTTCACGTTTCATTTGTTACGGATAGTATATGTGAGTCATTTATATTTTTTGCTGTTAAACCTGAAAGCCACTGTGTATCCGCCGCACCGCAGTAGTGAGGAAATTTTTCTCGAGAGAACTGCGAAAACTTTTAACAATTCATGTAATGCCCAGCATTAAATTTTGCCGCAAATGTTACATGGCCAAACTAGATGGTTGTACGCCCTTATGAGCCTAGTAACAATGCTAGCGCACTGTACAGCTCAAGCCCATTGTTTCTGACAAGTAAAAATTAAGAGGAATATAAGCACCATATGTGACCTATCAATCTATGGGGCGGAACCCAATAGCACTGAATATCATACATGCTTAACTATCTGGCTTCCTCCTTACATGACAGTGTTCGCTTGGCGAGCAGTAATAGATATTGGTAACCATGAATACGAGGGCAATCCATTTCTTTTGGAAGAGTGAATTAATATATGGGAGGTGTTATTTCTGGTACCTGTTTTGCAAATATCCCAGAATTATGTTTTGCCTAAGCCTGAAATCACTGTCCAATAATTGCAGTTTTAAAGTAATCTTCACTCTCAATACTCCATGCGCAAGCCTAACCACTCTCGTGAGCAGTCTTTTGCAGCTTCTTTGCAGTGATAAATTCGTACCTTACACTTCAACATAATAAAATTGTAGAAGCACCTGAATTTTGCTGAGTGTGTAATACTGCTGTCACACGGCCAAGTTTAGTGTGATTTTCTAAGAGTGACACTCTCGCTTAGTCATTTGCTCAGTGTCACGGGGTTAACTTCACTGCATTGGCTGCAAAAGCACTCGCTTCCTAGTGAGTTCAGCGAACCCACTCCACTTGGCTGAAACGCATTGTACATGTGAACAGTCCAGCATGATCTTACTTTGAGGGAATAGATCGGAGCAGTGCCTACACCGTCTAGCCAGATATATGTTAGTCTGTGAAACACCTGCGGTGCAGTGCACTGTCAGCACTACACGAGTCCTCTTAATCCTCGACTCTGGGAGCGAGTGAACCTTCGTTTGTTCTCCAACCCACTCTGCCCTCTTCCTGTCCCTTACATTGCACAGGTACCATTTTTATTTCCATAGCATGGCTCACTGCGTTGTCCTTAAGCTGAACCCTTTTCGTTAGCCTCCACGTTTCTGCCCCATAGGTGAGTAGCGGTAAGATACAGCTGTTATATTTACGACTAATTACCCTAATTTTCTTTTCAACGCAATTCATTTATCCGCCGCGGTGGTTAGTGGTTTGGGCGCTCGGCTACTGATCCGGCGTACCCGGGTTCGACCCCGACCGCGGCGTCCGCGTTTCGATGGAGGCGAAACGCAAAGGCGCCTGTGTGCTGTGCGATGTCAGTGCACGTTAAAGATCCCCAGGTGGTCGAAATTATTCCGGAGCCCTCCACTATGGCACCTCCATCTTGCTTTCTTCTCTCAGTCCCTCCTTTATCCCTTCCCTTACGGCGCGGTTCAGGTGTCCGCCGAGATGCGAGTCAGATACTGCGCCATTTCCTTTCCCCAAAATAATAATTGTTTTTTTTGGGGAAAGGAAATGGCGCAGTATATGTCTCACACATCGGCGGACACCTGAACCGCGTCGCAAGGGAAGGGATAAGGGAGGGAATGAAAGGAAGAAAGAGGTGCCGTAGTGGAGGGCTCCGGAATAATTTCGACCACCTGGGGATCTTTAACGTGCCCTGACATCGCACAGCACACGGGCGCCTTAGCGTTTTTCCTCCATAAAAACGCAGCCGCCTCGGTCGGGTTCGAACCCGGGAACTTTTCAATTTTTGCTCAGAACACCGAAAACTACCACAAAGACGCCGCCTAATTTTTCCGCGGCACGGGAGCCTTAAAGGAACACTGAGGACAACGTTATCAATTTTTTTGGTTAGTAAAATCTGATTGTTCGGCATTTCGTGGCTTTGCTACGATTCAAACTCTGGACCATCTGATGACGAAATCGGACAACAGTGGCGTAAAGCGGCGGAAATGGAAACGAGGACTCCGTGATTGCTGACGGCGAGCGCTGCGCTCCCGCCTAGCAGCAGCCGAAATGAAAACTACTGCCGGCCGGACGTTAAAGGCCTCTATCGGCCGTCCTCGCCTCGTTTACGTTTGCACCAGCGTTACGATGGATCCAGATTCCGACAACTAAGTTCTCGCAAAGAACTGCGGCCTGCATTCAGCGACCTCAACCCCACACAGCGTGCGATCTTTTTGAAGGCTGAGGCGGCGGGTCTGTCAAGGAGCTCCGATGTGTCGGCAGCGTCGCTGTCACCGCCGAGCCACCGTCACGACTGATGTGTAGCGACTGGTACGTGCGGGCATATTTACATTCTGTAATAGTAGTCCTCGTAGGGCTGGTCATGCAGCCCAGCGTCTTGGTACGTTGCCGAAGCGAACACCCCGAGCGGTGCGTTTGCTAACGTGGAGGCTTGTTGAACATTGGCTATACATAGCCCTTTTTTCCTTGTCGCAGTTACGTGCCGTTACGCAATTTCGTTCGAGGAGCTCTTATAGAAGCACTTGGGCGCCCTCTGCCGCTCCGCCTTTGTAATTCGAGGCGTTTAACGAAACTATGCGGGCACGCAGAACACGTAGCCGCGATTCACCTCAAAACAATGAAACTCGGCTGGCCGTCTGCTGCGCCACCAGGTTTTCTGCGACTTCCAACATTCAGGTTGTCTTTTTTCCCTTCTTCATCGTGGGATAAAAGTGCTCTAGTGGTTTCAAAACAAAACATATATTTCAATATCAATCACACGCGTAACCTTCAGGCATGTTTGTCAGCCTCAGAGATGTGTGGTTAATTTCATCACGCTTGTGCTGGTGAGATTGGCCTGTGGCAGCGATAGCTGTATTTTAGTTCTTGCTCTTTTCTATCTTACAAGAGCTCTGTTTTCAGAAAGAGTGGTGTTTTAGGTGTTTAGGAGCTGGTGTTCTATATCGATACAAGGCAACTTCAATTTCTCCTCAGAGGACACTGAGGACGGGTGATTTTTTGTCAGCCAAAATCCGATTATCAGGCATTTGGCCGTGTTGTCCCTTGTCCGGCACAGGAAGGTTCATTAATTGCATTTATTACTAAGAGAGTTGTATGCGAAGTTGGAAAACTATTCTCGCCACTCTGATTCAAACTCTGGACTCTAATGAAGTAATACCTGAAAAATAACGTAAACTGCTGTAAACGTGGACTCCGTGATTCCTGTTTCGAGCGGTCACCGTTGAGCAACCGTCACGATTGATCAGTAGAGGCTGGTACGTATGAATATATTTAAATTCTGCAATAATAGTCCTCGTAGTGCTGAATATGCAGTCTAGCTTCTTGGTAATTAATTGACGAAGCGAACACGTGGAGCGGTGCGTTCGCCAACGTGGAGGCCCGTGCAACATTAGCTATAGCCACAGGTGTTTTCCTCGTCGCAAGTGCGTGCCGAGGCATATGGACTTCGTCCGAGAAGCACTTGGAAGGGCACCTGGAGTTCCTCTGCTGCTCCGCACTTGCAAATCGAGGGGCGCGTCAAAAAGGGAACCACGCGGGCACACAAACCGCATAGCCGCTAAGCACCAAAAACAAACTGAAACTCGGCTGGCCGCCAAGGATAGGTTTTCTTTGGCTTCCAAGATTCACGTTGTCGTTTACAGCGAAAGTTGTAACAGCTTTCCACGAGCCAGTTGGTAGAAGTAATTTAGGAGGTACAACGGCGGCTGTGTAATGCGTTACATGTTTTACAGCGAAAGCTGTGCTAGCTTTGTTCAAGCCATTTAGCAGAAGTAACTTTGGAGGTACAACGGCAGCCGTGTAAACGCATTACGCGCAGCGCTTTTTTGTAGGTGGATACCACCACCACGTACCTCAAAGGGCGATTGATGCGTGTACTGACCGAGGGAGCCAGTTATGCACCTTGGCTTTCTTCAAAACCAACGGATGGATCAGACTGCGCGTAAAAGAACTGGGTACCAGGCTAGTCTCTTCGTGCAATTAAGCGGGCCTTAGAGTCTGTGAATTGTGCTGGGAACGCGATCGAACCAAAGACCGCAAGCCGAAGAAGGCCGAGTATGTCCGTGACCATACAGGGGCCACCTACCGCGGTGGCTCAGTGGTGAGAGCGCTCGGCTATACTTAGCCGGAGTACCTGGGTTCGAACCCGACCGCGGCTGCCGCGTTTCGATGGAGGCGAAACGCAAAAAGGCGCCTGTATGCTGTGCAATGTCAGAGCACGTTAAAGATCCCCAGGTGGCCGAAATTATTCCTGGGCCCTCTCTAACAAGCGCGGGGGGTTGCAGGGCAGGTCTAGGGACGCGCTTCGGCTCGTCCATGCCTTTGTAACCTCGCGGATCCTGTATGCGGTACTGTGCCTTCGCGCTATATACCAAACAAGGCGAAGACCGCATAGACGCCATCGCATACGTATAAAGCCACGAAGCGAGCGTTGGAAGTACACCGGTGGTTACCTCCAGTGGCAAACTTTTGGCATTGGGGGTGCTTAACTCCTGCTCGGAGTTGCGGGAGGCCCACGGCCTCCGGGCGCCATCTGCTAGACCGCCTGTACATTCAACATTTATTCAGATAGCAACTCTAGGGTAATCATTAGAGATTCGCTTCACGCCTGTATGAGTTATAATTACCTGGCAGGTAAGGTATCACCATTGGCCTACGACATCCTAAAGCGAGCAGTCGCTGATGCCGACCCCAGCCCCAAACGCATCATCTGGTCTCCAGGCCACCAGGATCTGCGAGGTAATGAGGCCAATGACGCGACCGCCCGGGTGCTTACCCATTGGTGCTTACCCGCTCTTCTGGATCAGAGCATGCTAGGCAACAGCTTCTGCTGTTCTGCGAAATCAACGACCACTGCGAACGTCAACGCTTGCCCCAGGCTCCCGCAAAGGGGGATGAGCAAGGCTGACGAACGAATACCGCGAAGATTGCAGACCAGTACCCTAACGTGTCCCGCTATCGCCAAACACTCTGACCACCAGTTGCCGTGAACGGCTCTATGGCTATCGGCATTATCGCGTACCTGAAGCGCCTGGTGCGCAGCAAGGGCCTCGGCCAGGTGCACACGACCGCGCTGGGCAGATTAGAAAAAGGCTTGATGGGACCTGCTTTGAAGAAACAGACGTGCACACCGGATATAAAAAATAAATAAACGCCACTGTTGTCGGGCTGTGTGTTTTGTCTTGAATAGGGCAAGTCCGCTTACTACGAACTTCGGATACAATGAACGCAATCCGCGTGACCGCCATGTTCGTTATAGGTGGGTCCGACTGTATATGCTTGGTTTGCCGGTCACACTCGTGAGGTGTCCAGAAGAAGCATCCCTGAGCGGTATAGCAGTAAACGCGGAAACGCAGAACGAGCTCTTTGTTGCTAACGTGATCAAATTGATTTCGATTGATCGATGGACGCCTGCGCGCTGTCAGTGCACGTTAAAGAAACCCCGAAGGCCGAAATTATTCCGGAGACCTCCGCTTCGGCGCCTCTTTCTCGCCACTTCCTTTCGTGTCCTTCATTCCTTCCCTCACGTATGTATGTATGTATGTATGTATGTATGTATGTATGTATGTATGTATGTATGTATGTATGTATGTATGTATGTATGTATGTATGTATGTATGTATGTATGTATGTATGTATGTATGTATGTATGTATGTATGTATGTACGTACGTACGTATGTATGTATGTATGTATGTATGTATGTATGTATGTATGTATGTATGTATGTGTGTATGTATGCGGAGGGGTGGCAAGTGGTGCTACCGTACTCGGTATTTCATTTTATTTATGTTCTAACCTATATGTGAGATTAAAAGGCGCGGTTCAGGCGACGACTCTGGCTGGTTTAAGTATCTACCGTAACCGAGCGAGGAAGTCACTGCGAATTTTCATTCGGAATAAAACATTTCCTCTTTTGCAGAATTTCTGCGTGCCACCCACCCGAAGTCATCCTCAGTGCACGGCTGTCGATACAACTGTGGAGGCGCGAACCCGGTGATCACCTTCCAGCCGCGAACTGTTTCGAAGTTTCGACGTTGTCTTTATTGACAGATAGATGTGTACATATACATAGATGCGAAGTGGTCTTAAACCATGCAGCACCGACAGGACTTGGGCTTATCCGGTCATGCGTGTCAATTGCATTAGCGGTGTGAGGTGCTTGTTGCAGTGGTTGCGGTACATGTGTCCGCGCTGAGTTTCCGCTACGCGGTGTCGCAAGCGTCAAAATATTCGCTGGCGAATTCACACAAAACACCGTCGCCCACGTACTGAAATGCAGCAGGACACGCCATGCGATCGCTTTCTATGCGTGCTTACGTATCAGGCACGCATCAAGGAAGCTTAATGCGGCGATTTTTTTCCAAAAGTAAAAAAAAAGCAACAAGCGTACAAAAGTAAGGAGTATGAAACAGAATCAAATGTGGAAGAGGATGTTCAATGTTTCAACGAAAAATGATGGTGCATACGTAATTAAGCGATAAGGGAGGTTTGCATGTATACATGCACATTGTCACTGGCATGGAGTTAATTCATATAAACGATGAAAAGACCGTGTTCTTGCTCAAGCCTACCTTTCTGCATTTTTTTGTTGGTGCAGTTCTATCTTGATACGAGACGTGACCTAGCTTTCAAAAAAAGTCTCAGTGAACCAGTGTCTTGCAACTGAAACAAAAAGGTGAGGTCGAGTGGCTGTTGTCTGGACTTGAGTTACTAGCACAACGCGAACGACGACGAAGACGAAAAAAAATGTGACGCTTTATATCCGTTATTTTTTTTTTGTAGTCAAGCTCTCGCTTGCCGTCAAACGGTGCCAATTTCTTACGTGCCTGCCAAAGCACCAGCGTTTGTCGCGCCAAAAGTCACTCACGCATGCTTGCAAAGTTCCAGCGCTGAAGCTGGGACTTCCAGAACGAGCACAGCACACATGTATGACAAGCGTCCTTGGAAACTTCGACGACCGACTCCTTTCTACTTCGGTGGCTTCTGACAACACCCTGTTCGCGACACCGCATCACTGCACTGCGGGTTTTTGTTCGTTTCCGGGCCCGGACAGGTCTGACGTCACCCAGCTGTCCAGGAAAGATGCGAGCAGCCGTCGTCGCCGACTTGCAACGACGTCGACGAATACGCGACGTCCGTGGAACCGCGAGATGAGTATAACTTTCTTGGCGTCGCGCCGCGGGGTTGCGCTTGAACACGCGTGCTAAACCTTCGCTTTATTTTTGGGGAGGCGACACTTTTTTTTTTCTCTGACTGATGGCCACGCACTCGGCGCCCGACGGTGGGGGAAGTATTTCTGAACGCCGCGCGCATCCTTCGGTTTCGCCCGGGGCGTGTCGGTAGACCCGCAAAGGTCGCTGGCGTCTCTTCGAAGACTGGACCCTCCGCCCTGGTGTCCCACCCAACCCCCGACCGCTGCGCTTCTTACTACAGCCCGCGGATTTGTCGGGCGTGTCGCGGCGTGAGAATGGGGCATTTTAATTACCGTGCTGTAATTTGCGATATGGTGAGGAGGACGGTGTATGTAGGGGAGGAAGGCTGCTGCATATATATATGCAGCCTGCGTCCGCTCACACCACGATGCACTTGCCGAGGGACCCGAGCTGTATACGACGATTGAAAACTTCCCGGTGGCAGCTCAACTATTATACCGTTGTCCCTAACGTGCCTAGGCGGTGATTCACTGGGAACAGCGCAGTATAGATCACAAGCAGTTACGGGGATATATTTGTGCCCCTTCAAGTGAAAGAATGCATGTTACAGGGTGATTATCATTGTAGCCATCTCTATTAGGTCCGCTGTGCCAACTCGGGACAGAGGCTCTGCTTAGAGCGATCGCCGCCTACCTTTGTATGGCTCTAGCACGACCTGCATATTCTGCGAGTCTCTCAGCTTTATCGCTCAGCGTACTTATTGTCGTCCGCCAAGGGAGTTTTAGATGACCGTCAACAATCATCGGCGACACTGCAGTTCCAGGAGTGACTGCGAGCATGCACAGCGGTTTCATCTCTGCACCAGAAGTGAATAGAGAGTTTTAGCATAGCGCGATCCGCTACCGCGGGACACCGCAGGGTACACGCTGATTGGTCCTGACGCAGCTGACGGGTACGTGGTGCCATCTGGCGCCCCCAGGGTGATCTGCGCATGCGCAGTGGCGCCTCGCGGAAGCGGATCACGGCTGCGTTTTTATGGAGGCAAACCGCTAAGGTGCCCGTGTGCTGTGGGTTGACAGTGCACGTTAAAGATCTCCAGGTGGTCGAAATTATTCCGGAGCCCTCTACTACGGCACCTCTTCTTTCACTCCCTCCTTTATCCCTTCCCTTACGGCGCGGTTCAGGTGTCCAACGATATATGAGACAGATACTGCGTCATTTCCTTTCCCCCAAAACCAATTATTATTATTATTATTAAGCGCATCACGGTAGCGGATCGCGCTATGCTATAACTCTCTAATAACTGGTCTGCTAGAAATTTCCGTTTTCTTTAGCTCCGCCGACATCGTGTTTCTGGTGTACTTAGCTTAAGAGTACATTACAACCACGAAGTTTCGATATTGGTCCACTATGCCTTCCGAATACGTAGCACGTAGGTCGTAAAAGCCGCATGAAGGCTGGCATCATTGTAAGGAGCCCGTAGACACCTGGAACACTTTGTACACCCACTGTGACGGCGGGTTTTGCACTAGCTCGCAACTTTGTATATCAGACGCTAAGTGGAGGGTTCTTCGCATTGCCTTTTGTACTCCACAAAGTTGGCATGACGTATAGTATATCTGTCGTATACACTGGACTGGCTGTATAGCACATATGCAATGCGAAATGGGCACGGCAATATGTCCTCGGCTTCGTTATCCAGCTGGCGATCTTGCGTGCAGTCATTTTCTGCGTGTTTGCAGCAAATGCGCAGAGGTTTGAGTGCTTATCGTTGATCATGAAATAGTTGGAAATAACACTTGTTATAAGAAGCTTTGCGTACTAAGGGCGCATTTTGTCTCTCAGTTTACGAGCGTTGACATGAGCTCCATCATAACATTTGGTCTTCGCCGTGACTTCACGGGAAGGTGCATGGGGAACCACAGTAAAAACTTGTGAACGCTTCGCTCTGCACATCTGACGACAGAGGAGGCAGCCAAAGAGCTTTTGCTGAAATTCTGACACTTATTGGTGCGTGATGCGCGAGAGGCACATGCTGTTTGTTGCTTTGCAGAATGCACTCGCGTGCATACTCGAGGGACAAGCCACAATGCGTTGTCAGCTGGCCATTTTGCACGAGTACATTTAAAGCCGCACATCCGAGGAACGCTCCGCAGAAACACCTATTCAGTCTTCACGCTTTCCCATTGTTCTCTAACTCGTCCTCAATGACCAACGGTCTCTTGTTACTGAAACGTCGCTCCAGGTTGGGCTTACACGACTGACGCCTGGTGGGCGAACTCTGCTGCGCCGCCGCCGATGCCTGGGACAAGTGCTTGCGGTAAGGGCTTGTGTCAGCCGGCACCGTGGTTGCCACCAGCGGTGGAACCTGTGGGTCCGACAGGTGACCCACGGACGAACTGGACACCAGCACGCCGGCCGAACGCGTACCACGCAGCCGCGCCGCCAGGCGGCCCAGCGGCGTTAACGCCACGAGCGCCACCACACCCTGGGCGGCGAAGCATCCGAAGAAGGCGTACCACAGTTGGTGCAGCCGCAGCGCCACGGCGAGCGGCGGCGACGACCACATGAAGAACGCCAGCAGCACCAGCGCCACCAGTCGGAAGAAGCGCACGCGGTCGGCCCGGAACTCGGCTTTGGCCGGCTTCGTCTGCGGCTGTGGTCCGCCGCAAAGCCTCGGACCGACGAGGCCTAACAATGCGGCCGCCGTCAGCAGCATGGCGGCGATGGGAGCACCCAGGAACACGGCCGCGCCAAGGGAGTCGTTGAGCAGGCACAGCGGCTCGCCGTACAGTGGTCTCAGCGGCCAGTCTGGCTGCAGACGGTCGATGGCGAGCGCGGCTGCCACGATGGCGGCGGGGCCGAGCCAGCAGACTAGGCCTAGCTGGCGAATGGAGCGTCCGTCCGGACGCATGCTCCGCAGGGCGTGCAAGGCCTGGTACGTGTCGCCGGCTAGGGCAGTGGTCCAGGCGACGCAGGCGAGGTTCCAATAGTGGAAAGCCACCCCGAGCGCCGCGCAGCCCCGGCCGAAAGGCTCGATGTGTGGTTCCAGGAGCAGGGTGAACTGCGAGATGATGGCGCTCGCCGCCATGCAGGCGGCCATCTTGTGCCTACGCACGTGCAGCTCTAGCAGCCTGGTGGCCAGCAGCAGCGCGAGGCAGACGATAGACGCTCCCAGCCCCAGCCGAGACACGAACAGCAGGGCGGGCGTCCAGATGAAGCTGATCCGGTGGCAGGCGCATACCAGGGCGTACCACCCGATCGTCCGGTTCTGTTCGTTCACCTGCGTGCGCAATGGACGGAAGGCTCACTGCTAAGCACGAGATGCTTGCGTATAGGTGGCATCAACCATCGTTTCATGCACGCTCACATTTCTGCCATACCTCGGCCCGGAAGCGGCGCATACCAGGATGTAGACAGCGTGAAAAAGGAAATATTTCGCTCTTGAGCAGAGCTCAACGTTGAATTCTTTCAGTTTCCGCTTGACCAGTCTTCTTTCACTCCCTCATTTATCCCTTCCCTTACACTTGACCAATAATTGTGGGAATAATGTCAGTGGCTACTTTCAGCTTATGAAGAAAGTAACCATTGAAATTCTGCTTGCTAAAGCTGCAGTGGACTTCTGAGGCACGCATGACAAGTACGCAGACCAGTGTTCACCACTTTAGGGCTTTAACGTACTCTGAAATATTGCGCAGGTGGTCGAGCACCGTACCAACGAACCAGTGCACTGCAGTAGAAAGCCATCGCAGTGGGCGGCTTGGGGGGGGGGGGGGTTGTAACCGTGTGACAAGCGTTACTGCGCAAGACATGGAGGGGAGGGGTTGAGAAGTTTACGTGTATGCTGAGGCGACACCGACATCTGCACAGGCAGCCGAAAACGGCAGTTGAAAGGAAAACTTTAGTAGGAGTGGAGGAAAAAAATTTCCTTGAAGTTAGACAAAAAGCCACTGCTCAATGCACACCATAATATAAGCAGTTTCATCACCTAATTCCTATGTTATTGAGCCACGGTGTTCTATATGCAACACACGAGTGTCGTCATAATGACCTGTTCTATTATTAATCCTACTGTCGGCGCCGAGGTAGCTAGGCCATCCATGGCCTTTGGCTTCTGCGCTAAGTAAATGCCAGCAGCAGTCAAGGCTACAAACATTACTGAGGGTATCGGACCTGGAATTACTGCCGCGGTTTTGGCGGCGGAAATGTGTTTTTAGGCAGGTAGACATACAGTGGACGGCTGCTGTCTCCCTGCTCGTCTACGTATGCTCAGTATTTGAGTACAGTTTGCAACAAGAACGACACAGTGTCATGCTTAGCCAGCCTTTCCTTTCTACTTTACAGGAGGCGCTGGCTTAGCATATTGTTTTTTCGTTGGGGGAGCGGGAGTTGGGAGGAGGGAAGAAAACTGCGCAGTAACTGCCTCACTTCTAAGTGGACACCTCAAACGTGCCCTGAAGGATAAGATGAAGGAGGGAATGAAAGAAGAAATAGGTGCCGCAGCGGGGAGTTCTGGAATAATGGGCATTTTTTCCAAGCACAAAATTAAACCTCTTCGACTGCCTTAAATGAGTCATTGTTTCACAATTGTTTGTCTGTAAAAGGCACCTTGGCCAATCCCCCATATGGGTATGTGCCACTCCAACAGAGGACAACAATAATGGAAACGTGCCCCGGTGTCTAAGTGGTTAGGGCGCTCGGCTACTGAGACGGAGCACCCGGGTTCGAACCCGACCGCGGCGGCCGCGCTTGTATGGAGGCGAAACGCAAAAGATGCCAGTGTTATGCGAGATGTCAGTGCGCGTTAAATATCCCCAATTGGCCGAAAGTGTTCAGGAGCACGACACCATGCTCCTAGTTCGCTCTTGCTTATTTCACTCCCACCTTCCTCCCTTCCCGCACGGCGTGGTTGAGGTGTCCACCAAGAAGTGAGGCAGTTACTGCACCACTTCGTTTTCTCAGAGGCCACTGATTAAAATTAAATTAATAATGGGCGCCTCTCGCGTTTCGCCTGCATCGAAATGCGACCGCCGCGCCCAGGCTCGAAATCGGGTATTCCGGCTCAGTAGCTTAGCGCTCTGAACACTGTGCCACGGTGGCGGGTTATTTGACCAAGTAGCGATCATACCCGCTAGCGGAGAACGTTAAGTCGTGGTTGGGTGGTTATGTGGAAAGAAAAGGTGCATTAGTTTGAAGTTTATTCATTGTTAAACAGGTAACAAACGCGCAATAAAGCAGGAGCTAAAGGCGTAGCCTGACAGGGGCTCCTGCCCTATCGAGCAGTAACGGCAGACAAGGTGCCATTTCAGACAAAACTCGCAAGCATATACCATACATCTTGTACAGAATCCAAACTTTGAAAGTGAACAGAAAATAAAACTGTAAGAACACTAACAAGCATATATAATACATCAAATATAAGTAGCACACGTTTAAACAGAAAGTTAAATTATTGTATTTTAACAAAGCAACATAAGGAGAAATTATAAAGTTATTTATTATTTCACTCTCCAGCAGGAATCTTCTTAGTGACTTTGAAATACGTGCCCTTAAATCAATCCTGTTTCCTAGGTTATTTAAAAATAGGGGGACTTGGTAGTTTAAGTGTTGCGTGCCATAGTTTGTACGTATGCGTGGTGTTCTAAGTGTTTCTTTTCGTAAGCAGTATCGACTTGGTGTCTTCACATCGGACACCTGAACCCTGCCGTGAGGGTAGGTGCTAAAATTAGGTGAACAGAAAAAGTCGCCATAGTAGAGGGCTGCGGGTTAATTGCGACCACCTATTAACATGCTCTGACATTGAGCTGCACACGAGCGCTTTAGTAATACGGCCACCGCGGTCGGGGTTTGATGCTCCGACCTCGTTCTCGTTCTGTGACCACTGAGCCACCGCAGTAGGACGGAAACGTATGGTCCACTAGGTATGCACCGTACTCACTCGCAGTGCAGGTGCCGCAGTGGAACTAAGCATATGTTTTAAGGGAAGTGGTGACGCAAAGAGCACGGAAATGCATACAGACGTTTTAACTTCTTTTCTGCGAACAGTTCTGAGACAGGCTTATAGAAACACTCTAGTTCTCACACTTATTGCAGTACGCGGCTTATGCGCCTGCCAACCAACACTGCCAACCCTGTGTCTGTATGCTTCTTTGCTCGTCCGTGTACCTGCGGTTCTTCGATGGCATTAACCCTTATTTGGCACGAATGACCAAAACTGATTTCCGTTTTATAGCGACATCTGCTGAGACCACGTTCCCCGTTGTGCGGCGTCGGCGTAACGCGCCAAGTTCAATGTGCCACGATGATTGCTCAGAATGTGGTGACTTCATGTACGACGTCATGACAACGCTCCACGATGGTTGGCCAGAATGGAGCTACTTTGTGCATTACGTACCCACTCGCCAAAAGTAACCGGGCAGCGGTGGTTTGTTTTCTGGACGCGTAGCGATGCTATTACAGCAGCCCTAAAGCTCTGAATCTGTACAAAGTAAGGGGAGCCCTTGTATTCACGTTTTGACATCTTTCGGTCTTTAGAGGTGCCGTAACGGCTCCGTTATACCGTTGAGAAGCGAAAACCTGCTGCTCGGTTACTTTTGGCGAAGGGGGTAAGTCATGACAACGAGCCACGATGATTGATCAGCATGGAGTGACTTCATGTATGGCGTCATGAGAGTGCTCCACGATGAGTGGTCAGATTAGCGTGATCATAGTATATATGGCGACAAGACAATGCGCCAAGATGACATGGTCAAAATGGAGTGGCTATACGTATGACTGCATGAGAACGCGTCACGATGATTGGTCAGAATGGCGTGACTTCACAAATGACGTCTTAAGAACGCGCCACGGTGATTGGTCAAAATGGAGTGACCGCATGTATGACGTCATAACAACGCGCCACGATGGTTGTACAGGATGCCAATCACTGAGTGATTCGAACACAGCGAGTGATTCGAACACCCTCTGCCTTCCAGATATGACGAAGCCTCGAGTTTCAGCGTCTTCACAGGAGACAGTTCCCTCACCTCGTGGGAAATTAGACAACCCAGATTACGTCTCTTGGCTGCAGATACAGACGAACACGTTTCCAAACCTTCATAGACTACATCTCATACACCCAACATCATACTCTGACACCTGTCCGTGGTGCCAGGCCCGCCCTACACTCCTCCACATTTCGTGGGGATGTGGGGCCAGACCAAACACTCTGCAGACGGAAAACACGTCTTTTGAGCGATGGGAGGCGCTGCTGACCAGCGATAACCTGGAGGACAAACGGGCCCTCATACAACAGGTTCGCAGGGCAGCTCAAGCCAGTGGAGCCCTGGAATGAGGACCCCACCTTTAAGCTCACCCAACTCCCTTTCACTTTAATCTTTTCCCTCCTCCTTTTCCTTCATCCCTTCTCTAAAGGCGTAATTGAGATATCCACCGGAGACATTAACTGCGTCATTTCCTTTCCCCGAAACCAACTAATGCGCCTAATTTGGGGTGCAAGACTGCACGTTCTTCTTCTGTGGCTAACAGCGTATACCGAAGCTAGCTTCCCTTTTCAGCGCTCCTATCACTGTCAGCGATGCGAGAACAGAGGCTAATTACTACTGCTTTTTGTTTCTTGAATGCGCAGAGTGTAGACAGAATGAAGACGAACAAAAAAAAAAGAAACATCAAATGGACGTAGCCTCGTTCCTGCACCTGTCTACCTTTGCGCAATCAAGTAGAGAACCGTACCGTGCGCTCATCAAAACGTACGCAAGCCGTAGGTGTCCGCTCTGATTCTCAGCAGACAAGCTTTGCTTCGGAAAATTTATTGCTCAGAACGCAACGAGCCAGCTGTTATAGTGGTAACAAGGATATCAATGTGCAGGTGGTGAGCAATATGAAAGGTAATCTTGCTTTACACTCGAGAACCAAGTTTTGTACTTTTCAAAAGGAAACGGTCGTTTAGTGGAAAGGCACCTAGCAAAACACACAGCGTGTCCTCCTCATTCATGCGTTGACAGTAATTGCCTGCCGTGGTGGTTCAGTGGTTAGAACACTCGGCTGCTGATCCCGAGAATGCGGGTTCAGATCCGACCGCGGCGGCTGCGTTTCGATCGGCGCGTAAAGCAAAAGGTGTCCTTGTGCTGTGCGGTGTCAGTGCACGATAAAGATACCCAGGCGGACGAAATTATTTAGGAGACATCCGCTACAGCAGCTCTTTCTCTCTTACTTCTTTCACTCCCTTCTTACTTTTTTCACTCTTTTCTTCCTTGCTTCCCTTTCGTTGCGGTTCAGGCGTTTGCACAGAAGTGAACAAAAAAAAACTATATTTTAACCTCTCACATTCCGCTGCGACACATGGCCTATGAGGGACTCCGTAGCGGAGGCCTCCGGACTAATTTAGACTCCCTGGGGCTCCGTTACTGCGCCCGTTCCGCAGAAATGATTTTTTTACAGTATTGTCGATTTCATGATGACGTATCTATCCCTGTCATTGTCGCTCGACACGCGCGAGTCCTAACCGTGGTGAACAGATAGTGTGTTTCAAGAACGCTAACTTGTCGGCTAAAAGGCTTATAGACTATGGGGTTCAAGTTATGTGCCATGCCTATAGGCAATGCTTGTGCAACAAAAACTTTCATCTTACCATTACTTTATGACGATATTTCATAGTACGGTTTATTTGTGTATAACATCAGTGTGCATGCATTTACTGAATGGTCTTCTGTGCGGAAAAACTCCTGTCAATTTTTCCGTCAGGTTTCAATGGACAAGGCGAGGAAATGAGAATTGCCCAAAGAAAACTTCAGCCTACCAGCCCCCCCTTTCATTATCTGTCATTTTTCTGAATATCTTTAAAAAAAACATCTGTCTGACATTTACCTTGTTGCCTCAGTGTCTGTTAATTACCTAACCTAATCAACGCCTCTGATTATCTGCAGCCGCGTACGTGTGCCACTTCAGTGGCTGTAGTATTGCTATACTGAACACTACGTGACAATTTTAAATCCGGCCTCGGTGACTGCATTTAGGCTGAGGCTAAATGTGCGCACACTTGAGCTCTGATATTTGGGCACAATTGAAGAAACCAGGTCGTCCGAATCAATCTGGAGCCCTCACTGTATGTCAAGGCTCGTAGTACTCCGCCAGCTTCGACTATTACTACGCTGCCATTGCTTTAGCACACAGATCTCTTCCACAGGCCACCGGTTATCTGTTTTGTGTATCACTCCCATGAGTTAGTGCAGTGTACATCTTTTGGGGAGTTCTCCGAGTTGAAGTGAGATTTGAGATAAGGGAGTAATAACTATTTAGCATACCCCCAAGCGCAGCCACGTGGCGACTAAAATTGAGATACCACCGTTCCCACTTCGAGTTGTTGATGAACTGCGCCTCGACTTGCCGTGTGTTCGCCATCTTGGTTAGCCTATCTGGTAAACCTACTCCCCTAAACAGGCGGTGGTCCCGGGCTTGATCCGTTGACCAGAATCAATTTTTCCTCGATGGCGAAGTTTCCGTGAAAGTTGTACAGCTTTTCCTTGTAGCTGCATAGCTACAGTGCTAAGGGAAATGCTAATAAGTGATCACTCTCTTATGTGTTAACTTCAATAATCATGATGAAGACCAGCACAGCTTCCAGTGGAGCGCTCACCTCTGCCACCAGGAGGAACTGGTCGGGCGCAAACACCTGCCCGCGGCTCACGTTCAAATGCAGTGACCCGTTGCGCAGCAGGACCAGGTGCTTAGAGCCCAGCTGGATCAGCGGACACTCAGGCAGAGGCTTGTCGAACGGGTCCGGCTGCTTCACATCTGCACTGACGCACATTCCTTCGGGTCCCTGCACCATGCCCGGCGCGCAGCCCACGGGCACGCAGGCCCCGGTCAGGTCGTCCCTCATGCGGCTGTCGTCGCGGCACTCGAGAGGTGAGTCCTCCGGGTTGCGCCACGCGCGGAACTCTATTTGCCACTCGTACGAGACCACGCTGCCCTTCGGTTCAAGCTCGTCCGTGTACGCGCCGCACGACAGCCGTTGCTTCTGCGTCACGTCACACAGCGCGCAGTGGTAGTTCCGGTAGTTCCTGCGTGCCACGCGGTCGTGCACGTATGCCGTGTACGCGGAACAACGGGACATCAGCTCGGCGCTACCGTTGCGACATCGCGTAGCCACCTCAGCGCCCGCAGCGCACGAACGCAGCAGGTGGGCCTGCGAGAAGTTCTTCCAGCCGGACCTCTGGACCCGGAGCATGCAGCGGTGCTTTTCGTTTCGGTCCGTCACCAAGAACCGGTTGTCGCCCGTGTAGGTCAGATTACCGACGGCCACCAGCTGCCTGAGAGACCTCTCGTCGAAGATCACCACGGGACCGGGTCCTCGGCCGCCCAGCGGATCGGTGTCGCAGTCGATACTCGCGGGCCACGTGGCGAGTCGAGCAGCGTCTCCGTGACACGCCGCACAGAAGACGTTCCAGTACATGTGCTCAGACTCGGATGAGAAGGCGGGCACGTCTTCGAGGTAGTGCTTAGAGGCGGGGATCCCGTTCTCTTCCTCGTCGCCGCGGTCCTCCCAACCTTCGCAGAGACGTCGCACGGGGTCGTCCTCGGGCCACCGGGAGGGGCACGTCCTCGTTGAGAAGAATCCGCTGGGGTGGCAACGCCAGGAGTGGGCCGGCTCGCGGCTAGGACTTCTCGGCGCGTCCACGCAGCAGTCACCGAACTGGGCGCACGCGTAGTCGCACTTGCAAGCCAGCCGCGAGCTGTCGGGCCGCCCGTTGGAGCAGAGGTCGTCGTCCGACTCGGGACACAGGCCCGCGTTGAGTCGGTCTCCGCGGATGCTCCGCCAGTTGGAAGCCAACGCCTGCGCCAGCCCGGCCAGCACGACGAGCTGTGCCGCGATCAACATTGCCGCCCAGTCTTCTTAGCGCCCTTGCCAGACTACGACGGCGACGGGTGACGAGGCAGAGTAGCTCGACTGACGGCAAGGAATCATTGACCGCGCGCTGTCTTACTTTGGCCGGGAGCCCGTCGTCGTTCCAGGAACATCAGTTGTCCCTCTTAGAAGCGGCACGTGGTGCCAACGAAAGGCACATCCTCTTCTCGCAAGACTTCTCTCACGATTCCACGTGGTTTAACCCACAGTCCCTCATGGCCGACGACAGAACACACACGCACACAGCACGCACGTGTTAGTCTTGGTAGTCCAGGCTCTTCAGATGCAATCTCTCTGCCTTCTTTCCATATCACACAAGAGAAACAGGCCAGAGACAGGCGGGGCGTTGTCAGCGATTGCTAGAGCGGCTCGACTCGCACCGCCGCCATGGAAAACGTGTCCTCATGATGCACCCGCATTCTCAGCGCCGCCTCCCAGCCCTATTCACGTCTTCTGAATAGCAGAGTGCTGCCGGCAGCGTGCCTGGAGACGGACGTCACCTGGCCCGCTGCACATCTCCGAGAGAATGGGCGTGATCGGGAACTAGGTTTCACCGCGAACCAATACAGACAGCGAGGAACGGCAGCGGCGGACAGCCCGTTCTCGTCGTCTCGGCTTGGGGAACTGCTTGTCGCTGCGATTGCTAACTCTGATGAGACGACGCACGCCCGGTGGCTCCCCTGTGAGCGCGCGCCGCGGCGGCTGTTCGCCTTGTCGGCTCCCGGGATCGTGTCCCACTATTTTGGGCCCCCCCTCTCCGGGCGCGGTTGGGAGCTCGCTAGCTCGTCGGCGTCGGCAGCGTGCGTGCTTGACTCGGGTGAGGGAGCGCCGCCCTCGGAATTGGGGCCAAAGCTGCGGCCTTTTGTGTGGTCTCCACCGGGCGCGGCTCACTGGATCTCGTCGCTGGAAGCCGACGGCGTCGCCTCCCGAAGAGAAAGAGCACGCGTCTTTCCACGAGCGCCGGCTCTGCCCCAGGTCCGGAACCTCCTGGCACCCCCTCCTCCTTCCTTTGCCTCGAATGCTCCGTTCCAGTTTTTGAGTTTGGTTCTAGGCTGTTGAAAAAAGGGGTGTGCGGGCGGGGATGGCGAGGGGTGGAGGGATTCCTGGCGCTTCGGTGTCTTTTTATTGTCTTTTGTGGCTGATGTCTCGGCAGCCCTTGCACTTTAAACGAGAGCGGCGGGTAGGTTGGGAGCGCATGTGTTTGTGTGTATTCAGGGTGATCTCAGCCCGCTTGGCGGGGAGAGAGGAGAGAGAGATTTATTTCGAGAAAGGGGGAGAGTAGGAACATTTGGACGAGAGCATCGCGGGAGTTTACACAATGACTGCGGCCCGGGAACGTCTGGAAATAGTGAAGACGAGCTTGTCCGCGACAGTGGTGTCCCCGCGTTAGTAGAATAATAAACAGAACGAAAAGAAAAGCAGCAATTTAAAGGCGGATTTGCGGGTCGAATTGCGTTGGGGATCGTGCAGTAGAAAGTGGGAGATTTGTCTTTGCATCAATGCCTGCTTTGCCTTCGCACGTGAAGTGAACGGGACCGGCAGGCAGTCGCTCAAACCAATGAAAGCAGGGAACGTCAACCTTTACCTGCAGCGGGGACTGTTTGTTTGTTTGTTTGTTTATTCATACTGTCAACCCAAGTAAGGGCATTTACAGGAGTGAAAAAAATAGAACAAAGAAAAGATAACAAGTCTTGCTCCAAGTCGACAACAATGTTAAACACAACGACAATACAAAACAGTGGCTGTTACTATAAAAAGTGACATGCAGTGAATAAAGGCAAAAATACGCTTGTATTATTACATACCAAGACGCATTCATATCAGGGAAGATGAGAGCCTCTAAACCAGCAGTAAAAACACTGACAGATGAAGATATGGCAACGGGATCTGGTAGTTTGTTCAATTCTTTAATCACCCTTGGAAAAAAGCTCTTTTTGGAGGTATCATTCCGTGTAACTGATGGCTGTATGTACAAACTTTGCCTATGTCTGGAGCGTTGATCTGGTGAAATTGCACACAAGTCAGGTGAGTTAATTTTAATCTGGTTATGAATAATTAGAAATAAAAGTTTTAAGCGATCAAACTTCGTCCCTATAGTTCTAAGGGGGGAAGGTTTGCACGCCTGCATAGTTCAGTGGGAAAGTGCACGCGCTGGTATTTATTAAATATGAATCTTGAAGCCAGTCGTTGATTACTGTCCAATTTATGTCGGTTAGTTGCAGTGTGTGGCTCCTATGCCATATTATTTCTGAATATTCAATAATTAGCCTTATTAGCATCTTATAGGCAATGGTTTTCACTTCAGGAGTTGCATTACGCAGTCTGCGCCTGAGAAATAGTTTTTAGTTCATTTTTAAAGGGTATAGTCAAGCCGGAGGTGAGCAAATACGACCAGACTAAGCTGGGAATATTTACTTCCCCACAGCGCTCAAAAATTGAACACGTACAGATAGAAAGACAACACAATGGGCTGCTTTTTTTGTGCACTTTGGTGCAGTGGAACATGCGTAGCTAATGTGTACTTTGTAGTCAGTCATCTTTCAGCCATAAAATTGCTACACTACTAATTTCCCATCAATCAACATTGCAGAGTAAAAATATAGAAACACTCCCCTATGCCTTCCTTGGTTAAGAGGACTCTTGGATGAGCAGTTCGTCCTGGGCATGTTGTTGCCAGTAAAACGCCGTCTGTTCTGCAACCGTTGTGCTTAGCGCAAAGACGCTTGATTTTTGTCTACGGATAGAATTTCCCGTCTCGCCGGATAATTCAATCGAAAAAAGAACGGGTTAGACCGCTATTACCTTTCGTATGTGAGCGCAGCCATTCAGAACAGCACATTGAAGGGCCTTATCAGATTTTTCGTGTCGTTATTGATGCGTCATCTGCGAACATCGTATGCGTAGCCGCATGATTAATATGGTACATAATCCCGTAATTTTTTGGAAAAAAATTAACGAAAACGTCCGCTATGTATAGAAGAACAGTTCTCTTTTTTTTATTGCGACAGTGTGCCTGCTGGCATAAAATATTATTTCCAAATATAAGTACACATTGGGCTATATTTGCTGAGCTAGTTTGTGCATGTTGCAGAAGCGAGAAGCGCAAACGGGAACGGACACAAGAGAGCGACAGGGACAAGCGCTTATCCCTCACCTGTGTTTACCACCTCTTAAACTTGGAAGCTATATGTGAATATCGGAAATTTTTAAATATTGGGTGGAATATGCTTCTATTCGGTTCTCCAAACAAATAAAATTGTGCATTATGAAAATTGTTCTAAACGATTCGTGTACATTCTCAAGTTTTAGAGTATTTTTCGAACAAATAGTATAGAAATTCGAACAAAGTGCGCCGTAGTTTTCATCGAGGACTGTTTCTAAAACAGGGTCCACTCCGACGCCTCACACCATGCTACCTCGATCTTTCTGCACGGGAAGGGGGCGCTCAGCGTCGACACGCAGTCCATTCGTGCGACAGTATTTTTTTTAACACTAGCACATATAGCCTTCAAGATTGAGCGACGTGGCAGGGTTCAGCCAGGTTTAGAAAGCTCTGCCTTCCAGCCCAGTCACGTAGGCCAATGCCCATAGCTCATAACTTTCGTCTTCCTCACCAACTTTGATGCGGCGCTAGTTTGTTCGCTATCGTCATAATTATCAACATGTATTTATCCTATACGTATGACATAGCGGGCACCGAGTTAACTGACTTTGATCTGCATGCACCATAGTGGAGATAACTACGGCTTTTTTCAACAGCTAGAGCTTTAACTCTATGAGTTAAAGCTCCGCCGCAAGCACTTCATTGTTTCGCATGAATAGTGTTCCTATTGTACAGTACGTATACTCGTACAAGTAACAAATGATCATGCAAATATTCAATTCATATTCCATTCGGTTCAGTGACTGTTCGATAAGAATTGGTTCTGGGAAAAGGAAATGACGCAGTAACAGTCTCACATATCTCGGTGGACACCCGAACCGCGCCGTATAGGGAAGGGATAAAGGAGGGAGTGGAAGAAGAAAGGGAGAAAGAGGTGTCGTAGTGCAGGGCTCCGGAATAATTTCGACCACCTGGGGATCTTTAACGTGTACTGACATCGCACAGCATAAGGCGCCTGTGTGCTGTGGGATGTCAGTGCACGTTAAGGATCCCCAGGTGGTGGAAATTATTCCGGAGCCCTGCACTACGACACCTCTTTCCGACACCTCTGTACGACACCTCTTCTCCAAATTTTCCAAATCTGATTCACCCTCCGAAATAATGCAGTCTCATGGTATCCTCCGCCTTGAGTGTCGTCGAAAAGGTGCCCGTTTAGATTTTCTTTCCCTCTTGCTCAAACGTAAGTTGGGACTTGAACCGTCATTATATATTTTCCCTCAGCCCGCAAGAAGCACCCGCCACTATCGCACCAGCCTATTAGCACCATACTTCGCACGCACAAATGTGCTCAAATTTTCTTTTTTTCCGCGCACAATCCGGAGTTCCCGGGTTCGAACCCGACCGCGGCGGCTGCGTTTTTATGGAGGCAAAACGCCAAGGCGCCCGTGTGCTGTGCGATGTCAGTGCACGTTAAAGATCCCCAGGTGGTCGAAATTATTCCGGAGGCCTCCTCTACGGCACCTCATTCTTCCTTTCTTCTTTCACTCCCTCCTTTATCCCTTCCCTTACGGCGCGGTTCGGGTGTCCAACGATATAAGAGACAGATACTGCGCCATTTCCTTTCCAAAAAAAAAAACAATTATTATTATTCCGCGCACAATAGTGGACTGGCACTCTCTGCCCCCCCCCCCCCATGGACCAACACTGACATATTTGACATGAGCCATGCTTTGTAACAGTATGCATATGTTTTTTTTCTTTTTTTTTGTAAACTGCAAGTTGCCATGTGATTTTTCTGATTCACTCATTCTGTACAGTGCCTGTCCTGCTTGGACCTAACCATGGTCTGCAGTATGTACATAAATAAAATAAAAATAAATAAAGATCCAAGGGTGGCGAAATTATTCCGGAGCCCTCCACTACGGCACCTCATTCTTTCTTTCTTCTTTCACTCCCTCCTTTATCCATTCCCATACGGCGCGGTCTGGGTGTCCGCCGATATGTGAGACTGTTACTGCGTCATTTCCTTTCCCCGAAAAAAAAATCCAAAACCAATCTTTAACGTGCACTGACATCGCACACACACGGCGCCTTATCGTTTCGCTTCCAGCGAAACGCAGCCGCCGCGTCCGGGTTCGAACCCGGGTACTCTGGTTCATTTACTTTTTGTTTTAAATATATTATTCTTATTCGATTCGTCGCTTTGGGACGTTAAACCCCCATAAATCAATCTTATTCGATTCGGTTTGGAAAAAAAGTATTGTCCGCACACTTCTGTTGTGCACCAGTATCCTGCTCGTGATGTCGTTTGAAAGCTAAAATGGCTCCGTGCTTGGCCTGTACTCGAGTAAACGCGGTGCCTATTAACCCGAGTTGGCGCAGGAAACTCGGGAGTGGGTGCAAAAGAGAGAAATGGTGAACGCGGGGCCGGCGGTGTGAAGAAACTCCCCGGCCGTTATTTCGCGATGCGACGAGTTATCGTTCCATCAGGGCACAGTTTAGTTGTTTGCCTTGCCTCGTGACGTCGGCGCGCCAACTTCTGCCGCCCTGGAAAAAGCCGCTGCGCGAAGCCGCTCAAGATGTGCTAGGGTCAGCGGCGGACCGCGCTAGTAAGTGCGAGGCGGAGTAAAGAAGGGCGGGGGGGGGGGGGGGGAGCTGAGAGCCTCCCAGGAATAGCACGGTCGAGCACTGCCACGTTGGATGACGTCAATGCGTCCGCTGCACGTAACTGCCATCCCCTTCCAAGTAGCGGCGAGAGCCTGACGTTGAGCCGGAAGTTTTTAGTCGTCATTTCGACCGCTATAGGCTATTGAGAAACTGAAAGGCTCGTAAATTTTTTATTGTTTTCAGAAAATGCTGCTTTTCACGCTTATTGATGCTACAGGAGCCAAGTAGTGCGTCGTCAGTCATCGCGATGTAAAAAAAGGGCTAGTTTTTCCTTCTCTCTCTCTCTTCCGCAAGGGACGAACAATGACAAGATTTTTTTTTTTGCCTTGGATTCTTGGAGCACGAACTACTGCTAACAATGAACGTGACCGACGAGAGGCCGCACCGTCCGGCATCTGTGTGTTGTTAAAGGCTCCCCCAAAGCTGAGAGGAGATTTCAAGGGCGTCGTATAATCCGCTTCGACATTCGTCAGTTGAGCAGTTAACAAGCAGTAAAAATAGTATAGCCCTGCTCACAGCATCTACGGCGCAACGTGATAATCCGCTTCGACAATGTGCCCAGAGAATCCGATGGCGATGTTTGCGCAGGAAATGCTTTGTCTCCAGGCTGTGAAACATTCGCTAACTATACTACACGCTGCAAATGATACCGACAGCTGTTCCTGCTTACCATTAATGGCCAATACAATACAACCGCCATTTTCGTGAAGTCACAAGAAGGTTTTACACAGCGACAGCCAGAAATTGTAATGTCGCAACTCTTCCCATGCACTCCTGCTCAGCCGATGTTTCTTGGTCAGCTCCTCACCCAGTCCCCAACTCCAGGCGTTCCCATTTCGTACAAGCACTTGCATCCTTTCTAACCTATAGCTGTACAAATTACCTGTAACCGCAGCTCTGCCTACACCACTTCGGGGGATCGCCCTCAACACACCGCAGCTGTGCTCTCTTGTTTGTACTGTTACTGCTCACTAATTGCTCCATCGGCCCTTTTCTCCATCTACTGTTTGCTTCCATACTCATCGGATGTGCTGCCTGAGCTTATATGTTTCTCCTCTTTTGAGCCTTTCTGTCGCCTCTTCAGCAACCAGGTGTTATTTGAAATAAACTTTCAAACTTGAAACTTTTTCATGTCGATCTGTTATACCAGACTTAATATTTGTGCTATATCTTTTATCAAGTGCATGAGCTATTTGTGCTATAGCTTTTATCAAGTACGTGAAGATATGCATGACACTAATGTACTGACCGAGCTCTCAATAGTCTGCCCATAGCACTGTGGTTCTTGAAGAGACAAAGTTTGCACTTTGAAGCACTCTCTTCGTAAAAGAACCGTTGCGCCACGAGCAAATCCCTCACAATGTTTTTGTACAGGCATGTACACCGGCATTCACTTTGACCCCAGAATCACTTTCAGTCTAAAGCAGCTTCATTCCATTATATTTTCCATTACTAACGTGATCAGACTTCAAAAGTCAGTCATGACTCTTAGGAGTGGATTCCAAGAGAAAGCAAGCGCAGCAGGGGGCGGCAGAAAATTAGGTGGGCGTGTGATATTAAGAAGTTCGCGAAGATACGGTGGCCGCAGCTGGCAAAGGTCAGGGTCAATCGGAGAGGCATGGGAGAGGCCTTTGCCCTGCAGTGGGCGTAGTCAGGCTGTTGCTGGTGGCTGGCACATATGCCTAATGTTCTCAATACAGATTTTACTACCGTACAAGCCTCACAAAGAGAAGCGCTTCTGCAAGTTCGACGGTACAAAAATAAAGCGGAGTTTATTTAACGGTGGGAGCGATCTCGACAACAGCCGGTAATGATGTTTACGAAAACAACAGCTGCGCCCGTTGAAATGACCCTCGTCGGCTGATGTCCCTGATGCTCTTGCTCGGTTATTTGCCACAGGGCTCCAAGTTGCACGTGGAGCCAGGAATTCCGCCGGAAACACTTGGGATGCAAGGAGGGCTGGCGTGCTACGCAAACTTGAGAGTCAACACATCATTTGGCTCACAGCTCCGAGTGCTGCTGTTGTTGCTGCCGCTTCAACGACGATCACATGTTTTACCTATGTGGCGTTGGCCAGGTTTATGCCTCAGCACCGCAAGAATTGGTTCAAAGGTAGAAAGCGGCTGATACCTGCAAGAAGACTGAAACAGCACAAACCTGACTAAGGCCTAACTACAAACGCTGTGGCAGAATGCACTTCAACACATCGTTACAATAGTCACTGGGATAACGCGTCTATCATGGCGGAGGAAAGCAGTCTGTACCATCACGTCTCTGACAAAAATATTTTTTGCTACTCATTGCGAATTCATCTGCGGTGTTGAAAAGTCAATCGCCAAACTAGCTAGGCTTGGTCAGTGACATCAGTCTTCATCTGCGTAACACAGCTCAAAGTCCCAACTGTCCGCAGATCAGAGGAGGTAAGAACACATCATGTACTCGTGTGATGATGCAATTACCTCTCCATATTTTCCTTTTCCTTCCCCTTTAACCTCCTTCGTTGAGGGAAAACCAATCATCTGCCGAGCTCGGGCTCGGCAGATGATTGGTTTTTGGTTTTATAAGGCTTGACGTCCCAAAGTGACTCAGGCTATGAAGGACGCCGTAGTGGAGCGCTCTGGATAGTTTCCAGCACCTGGGATTCTTGAACGAATACTGAAATCGCACAGTACAAGTTCCTTTAGCATTTCGCCTTCACTGCAATGCGACCTCCGCGGCCGGATCTTAGTCGAAATCAAGAAGAAATGGGGTTTGGCAGGGCATGTAATACTAAGGCAAGATAACCGGTGGTCGTTGAAGGTGACAGACTAGATACCAAGAGGAAGTAAGCGTAACAAAGGGTGGCAGAAAGTTAGGTGGGCAGATGCAATTAAAAAGTTTTCGGAGATAAGGTAGCCGCCGCTGGCGCTAGACATGGTCAATTACAGGGAAATGGAAAGGCCTTTGTCCCGCAGTGGATGTAGTTGAGCTGATGATTATATTTATATGAATATATGATTATATAGATGATGATATGATGATTATATAAGATGATGATTATATTTGCCATCGAAAAAACTGTCGCTGAATACAATGATAACCGTCCTGTGAGTTCCGTTTTCCCGACACTAACGCCAGTCAGCCCTAGCGCGAAGTTACTGGTGTTAGCTTTAGCGTTAGCCTTTAAAGCCTTACAGGGCAACTTCCGCAGCTAGTGCCCTGTTACCCGACACGCGCTGGTCGGAGGCAAATATAGGCCCAACGATCGCTGCCGGGGCCTCTCCAAAGACAACGAGCCCGAAAGGCCCTCTGCGAAGCCCCGTTATGTTGGCCCGCGCGGAACACGGGTTCCCGTTATTCTGCCGCCGGCGCCGCTTCGTCGCTGCCTTGTGTTGATCTTGACCGTCTTCCAAACGGCGGGAGGAAATGGAGGGGAATAATGTATGTGTCGAACGGGCGTTCGATCTTTTCCTGGTGCTTCAGACCCGTAATTTTTTGTCCTCCGTTTTACAGCCTTCAGCTCCCGAAAGCCGTTATATCTCAGTCAGGTCTGAATAAATGTACAATTTGTCAGCGTAAATCGACGTAATTCTTCTGGTTCTAAGCGCTCAGTTCGCCTGAATACATGCAAAAAGTTCGAGGTCAGACGTGTAACAGTTCTGCAGGGTGAGCTATTTTAGTCTTCCCTCGCTTAGTGCCGTCGCGGTCGGCGTCCGAACAACAAGCACCTACGCTGATTGGTAAATATTCAATGACGTCATACATAACACATGACGTCAGTACAACGGGCCATGGAAATGCGCAGAAGGAAGATAATTCTGCGGTTCTCCCGCATCATCTAACGCTAAAAAAAGAAAAAAGAGTCGTAGTTACACGTAACCGTCTTGTGAATTTTTTCCTCGCTGTTTTTTTTCCTCTGTGCTTTTATATGTCTGTGCGGATTAAATACTGGCACGACAGCATCTATAGCGTATACAATTAAATACCTACGAGGCAGAATACGTGCCTAAACCAAAGAAACGCATTATGTCCCCGCACACGGTTAGAAACTTGGCGACTACTTGGCCACCGAAAGTGGAAACTTCAGGCAAGCCGCCATTTTGGCGGAATGCTCAAGAAACAGTGTGAACAACGTAAATTTTGAAATAGAATTATATTAGGGCACGGCGAGTTCTCTGAAAATCTCAACCCAATTTAAACTGAAAATGTGCCGAGTTTCTGCCCTGTGCGCATACAGCACGAAACTACCAAATCAAGCGTTCAAAGGTGTGCAAGTTTCTTGGGAGAACCTGCTCAAGCCGTTCCAACTGCCTTATTTACTCCCATAATAAACGCACTTCTTTTACCTAAAAATCTCTAAAAATTTGAGGGGTGCATTCATTACGCGGGTGAAGGCATTCAGAAAAACACTGAAGCGGAATGAATATTTCTTCCGGAACGACTGCCCTTAAGTAATAATGACATACCGAAGACACATTTGGACGCAAAGCATTACACAACCTTAGGAAGAGATTTTAAATTTATGTAAAGACTTTAAGGCTTACATTCTTGAAAGGGATTCTGCTTGAGGGTGCTGTATCTTCAACACTTCGGTTACGTTAACGATGAGAAGGAATTCTTTTAACTACGCTCTTATCTGTTCTCATGAAATTTCTCTTCACTTGGCGCCGCTGCCTAACCACACGTTGTG
Organism: Amblyomma americanum; assembly: GCA_030143305.2. NCBI lineage: Eukaryota > Metazoa > Arthropoda > Arachnida > Ixodida > Ixodidae > Amblyomma > Amblyomma americanum. The sequence continues at coordinate 38,660 of JARKHS020015418.1, read as the reverse complement.
GTGCTGTAAGGTTAAGAGAACGGAATAATGCGCCATGTTTACTGTGTGGTGGCATTAGGCACTTCAGGGGAGAGGTCGCAGCTCCAGCACCCAACGTAACACCCGAAATCAGTGGAATTTTTTTTACTCTACGAAAATCGGCGCCACGTACTTACGTGCCGTCATTTCCATAAATAAAGACCAAAAGCTCTCGAAAGGTGAGGACAGGGGTTCTCTATACCTCCGCTACATGGCCAAGAAACGAACTCGGTTGTTTGGTTTCTTTTATTTATTTTTATTTACAGAATACTGCAGTCCCTTCCGGGCTCTTACAGGAGGGCTGTTACAATGATATACAAATACACAAAACACGGGAAGAAATGAACTCAAAGTCGATAAGTTTGATGACGTAAATCTATTATTTTGCTATATGTTACTCAGTGCTGCCCATGGTAAAGCATTCCAGTTCATTACTGCGCGAGGGAAGAAGAAATACAACCTTTGTCCGTAAAGTTCCGAGACTGAGTCCATAAAAAAATGCGTTTAACATTGAAATCATTTGTGCAGCACCCCTTAGAAATACTCTCTCTTGCAGTCTATACACAGCTTACAACGCTTTCTTGAGGTCTTGGAAACAGTTGGAAAACGCTTCTTTTGGCAGGGCAGTCAGCTCCTTTGTCGTGGCGTCTTGAATGGCCTCCACGCTCCCCATCCAGCGACCTTTTAGGGCTGTCTTCACACGAGGAAACAGGAAAAAATCGCAATGGGGAGAGGTCAGGCTAGTATGGCGGATGTGGAAGTACAGTAATGCTGTGCTTGGCGAGAAATTTTGTCACGCTGAGAGCAGTGTGCGGCCTTGCGTTATCGTGGAGAAGGTTCCATTGTCCAGATGCCCATAAGTCGAGGGAGACGGCGTCGCAGTGCATCACGCATGTGTTGGAGCACGTGGATATAAACTCCTAATTCACCGTCTGCTCTTGTTGGACGAATTCGTGGTGTATGACACCTCTGGCATCGAAAAAACTATCAGCATCGTCTTTGTTTCGGTCTTCTGTCGCCGCACCTTTCTCGACGCCGGAGAGCTTCGGGACCGCCATTCGGCGCTCGGCCTCTTTGTTTGAGGATCGTATTGAAAACACCATGTTTCGTCTTCAGCAATGATGCTGTCGACGGATGCAGCATCCTTCTCTGTCTCGGAGAGCAAATCAGCGCTCACTGATGCCCGCGTGTCCTTCTGGTCCTCTGTGAGGGAGTGCGGCACAAGTCTGGCATTCAGCTTTCGTTTCCCCAAGTTCTCACGCATGATTTGGTGGCATGTTGTCTTACTAATGTCCAGAGCATCTGATAGCAAGCGAACTGTAATGGTGCGGTCTTGATTTACGATTTTCCTGATCCGAGCGACGTTGTTTTCATTCCGTGAGGTTGAAGGGCGCCCTTGCGTTGTGTCGTCTTCCACCGACGTTCTCCCCGAAACGAACCTCTTGAGCCCCTCGAAAACTCGCGCCCGCGATAATGTCTCGTTACCGTGAGCGTCACGAAGGAGCTCATGCGTCTGTATGGCCTGTCTTGCCAAGCTTCACACAGAATTTTATGTTTACACGCTGTTCGAGGTGGACGTCCATCTCTCCACATTGACTCACAGTAGAACGCGCAGACGACTAGTGACAACGTATATTTCTACATGTAGTGCCATCTAGCGGCTGCCACAGCAACTAACACAAATAGCTCAGGTTAGCCCGAAAAGATGGCGCTACACATACGCACCAACATTTGTTTTAGGGAACCATTTCTAGAGAAGAAAATAAATCAGTCTCGAAACTTTACGGACAAAGGTTGTATTTGAATACGCTAGTTCTGGCGGTGAATAGGGTCAGTGAATCAGAGCGGCGAAGTCGCTTAAACCGTGTCGCGGAAAATGGGTCAACATAGAGATCTGGGCACAATGACAACCCGTTACGTTCAAGAAGAAAAATACAATTTAGTCTGAGAATTTTCCTTCTTACTTGTAAAGTTTGGAATCCGTGTTCCCGAATCACGGCAGTTGTTGAGTCTGTTGAACAGTATTTGGACAAGATTAATCGAACTACCTTGTGCTGAATCATTTCAAACACTTGAATGTTAGTTTTAGTTAATGGGTCCCAATAACTCATGCGTACTCTAATCTCAGGGTGCTTCCCTTCCTTGTTCACTTTGTGATTATCAAGAGCTATCTGACCAACCTTTCCCTACTCTCAACTTTGGTGATGAACGTCGTGCTTTTTGACGCAGACGGTTATGAACTAGCGATCATGGTCTCTCTTATGTGTTCTAGAAGGTGGAACAATGCTTTTGGTGCTGTTTGCCGAGCTAAGGGGAATATTCAGAAGTAGCTGTAGGGCGTAGCTGTAGCAGTCGATGCAAAATAGTGCTGATGTAAATGCAGCTGCCGGTCGGTGTCAGAGCTGGACAACTCTCTCCTATTGCTCGTTAGTAGAATGGGGGACAGTTGTGAGAGTCTTCTCACTAGCATTTGGCTATTGGTCCGGAAAGTATTTTATAATTTGGAACGCTACAAAGAGAATAAAATATGACTATGATGATAATGACACCACGTGGTAGCCTGTAGTAGTCTGAATGTTGTTTCCTGTTTTTTCGTTAATGATGTGTGGCCCGACAGGTAGGTTTTCCAGAAAAACCTGTCACTATCATCATAAGAATGACTATGCCCACTGCAGAGCGTGGACCTCTCCCATGTCTCTCCAATTAACCCTGTCCTTTGCTAGCTGCGGCCACCGCATCCTCGCGAACTTCTTAATATCATCCACCCACCTAACTTTCTGCAGCTACCTGCTATGCTTACTTTTCCTTGGAATCCCCTCCGTTACCTTTAAGGACCAGCGGTTATCTTGCTTTCGCATTACATGCCCTGCCCAAGCCCAATTTTTCCTCTTCATTTCGACTAATATGTCACTCACCCGTGTTTTTTCTTTCACCCACTCTGCCCGCTCTGGATTCGTAACATTACACCTATCATTTTTCTTTCTATGGCTCGCTGCGTTATCCTTAACTTGAGGCGATCTCTTTTTGTCAGCCTCCACGTTCCTGCCCCGCAGGTTATTACCGGTAAGATACAGCTGTTATATACTTTTCTCTTGAAGGATATTGGTAAACTGCCAGTCATTATTTGAGAGAACTGCTATCTGCGCTCCACCCCATTCTTATTCTAGTTACCTCCCTCTAATGACTCGGATCAGCGGCCACTACCTGGCCTAAGTAGATGTATTCCCTTACCACTTCTTGCACTTCGCTACCAGTTGTGAACTGCTGTTCCGTTGCGACACTGTTGAACATTACTTTGGTTTTCTGCATGTTAATTTTCAGACCCACAATTCTTCTCTGCTTGTCTAACTCATTGATCACGCTTTCCAGTTCATCTCCTGAGTGACAGAAGGAATTTCATCAACTAATCGCAGATTACTTAGGTATTCTTCATTAACTCTTATCCTAAACTGTTCCCAATCCAGGCCTCAAAATACCACCTGTAAACAGGCGGTGAATAGCATTCTAGAGAAGGTGTCTCCTTGCCTGGCGCCTTTCCTTATTAGAATTTTATTGCTGACTTATGACTATGGTAGCTGTGCAGTCGTTATAGATATCTTCCAGTATTCTCACATAACTCTTCCACACCCAAATTCCGCAATGCCTGCGTGACTGCTGAGGTTTCCACTGAGCCAAATGCTTTCTCGTCATCGATGAAGGCTACATATAGTGCTTGGTTACATTTTGCTCATTTATTTATGACCTAACCTATAGCATGAATATGGTCTAATGTAGAGTATCCTTTACGAAGGCCTGTCTGATAAATTTGGTTGATTGCAGTCTAAGGTTGTCCCGAATCTATTCGCGATTCCCTTAGTACTTTGTAGGCAACGGAATGCAAGCTTATCTTTGTCCCAGACGTCTACTTTCTTATGAATTAAGATACTGTTAGCGTTCTTCCAAGCTTCTGGCGCAGTTGGATGTCTTTGAAGGCGACCAACGGCTGGCTGACCCGATGTTGGTCCTCCTATGGAGCCCTGCCGGCTAAATCTTAGGTGCACGTATGAGCGAGGTTTCCAAGGAGAGTGTAGTGAGCTGGTGTCCAAACTATTGTCACATTTCTTGTCGGAAGCATGTTTTATTCTTTGAAATATCAGAGTAAAATGAAATCAAAGTGCTCACGTAACCGTTTTTGGAGAAAGGAACAGCTACCTAACTTCTCATGCCACTCGGGTTTATTTGGAGTTGTTCCCGAAGTTTGCATTAGGAAAAATACTATGTGCCTCAGAAAAGAAGGCACCGACGACTTCCACTCTGGGACGATGCATCGAAGCAGCTAAAAGCGTCCCCGAATTCGCTCGAGTTCATCGCTACATTACACAGTTCCGGTCCGCGAGGGTGGTCGCAAAAGTTGCTGCAGTAGTTGACATAAAAAGTCTGCAGTCCCGTCAACTGCTCGAGGCCATCCAACCTGTGCAGTCGGTCTTGGGTGCTCTCCCTCAGTGCCACCAGGGCGACATCCAGGGCGTACAGGCGGGCCACATTGTCTTTCTCCCTGCTCGTCTTGGCTAAATCCAGGCGGCACTTCTTGACTTGCGTCCACGTGTCCGTCACGACTGCTGAGCCGTCGATGAAGCGGCCACGTTCATCTAGAGCTCTCACCAACCCTCTGGCAAGCTGAAAGCCCAGACCGCTGTAGGCCAGGACGCCGGTGTCGTGGCGGTAGTACGAAGGCGGGAACAGGGCAGACAGACCGACGTTCAGGATGCCGCAGGAGTACGAGTAGCGCACCTCTGCCTCATGCCACCGAATCCTGGCCGTCATCAGCCGGTTGTAGTGGCTGTTGGCCATCATCTTCCTGACCGCTTTTCGTGATTCGTACCAGGACTTGTAGAAGCTCGTGGCCAGAGGAAAGCCCGCGTACAGCTCGTCCAGTAGCTCCGAGTGGAACAAGGGTTCGGGCGGCCACACTCGACGAGTGGTCTTATGTAGTAACTTCTCGACGGCCCAGAGCTTTGTCAAGTCCACCAGGCTACTAGAAGACCGCACGTCCTGTGCGACGACGTGAGTGGTCGTGTTGAGCACGGTGAAGACACGCGTCCTCTCGGCGTTCCCAAAGTACGCGAGGAACTGAGGAGCCACCAGAGCAAGGCCGAAGGACTCCTGGACAGCCAAGAAGCAGGCGGTCTGGTTGTCGAACACGTCGCACTTTTTGGCTGGGTGGAAGCGGTCGAGGTCGGGATTGACGATCCAGAGATAGGAGTAGGCGAATATCCAGCCGATGACGTTCAGCAGCCTCTCCCGGGGCAGCGTTTCCAAGATGCGGAGGAGGCTGAAGAAGTGTTGCTCACTATGAGCTTGGAGCTTGGTCATGGGCGAGAGATCAACGTCGGAGCCGAAGTGACGCGTCAGGAGAGAAAGCCAGGTTTCACTAGTTGTGGAGGAGGCTAACGCCACGCTGTCGTTAAGGGACGCCACGAAGACGTCGCCTGCCTCCTCAAGGAGGGCCGGGGACGTTAGGTTTTTCCTAACAGCGGTCTCGTCCCGACGAAGCTGATCACATGCTGCACCCGAAAGCCGCGCGTCCTGGTGCAGGTATGCGGCCACGTTGCGCAGGAGTTCATCATATTCTCTGACATCTGGGCAACCGGAGAGTTGTTCCATGCGGAGGAAGGCCACGGATCCCATTTCGTCGAAGTTGACGACCAGAGGGTTGTCGACATTGGAGTAGACAACCCTGATGTCGAACAGCAACGGGACTCTCCAGTTGACGGCCAGGTCGATGAGAACGTCCAGCGGTTCGGCTTCCGTAAGAGGGTTTTGGGGCCATGGTATCTTGCGAGCTTTCATGAAGTCCGCAAATGGTTGGACGCTATCGCCCGCCTGTCGCGAGAGGCAGGCGCTGAAAGCTGTGAACGCCTTGTAGGCCGCGCTTGAGTAGTGGTTTCTCGGCACTAGGCCACGTTGGATCATGCTCTTTACCTTGTCCAAGTAAGGTGTCAGTTGGCTGCGTGGAAAAAAAAATCAATGACGCTTGGTTAATACTGCTTCACTGGCTCCCGTTAGGAATTAAACTCAGGGGGAAGAAAGTCATGACGTGTACTACGACTGATCAAAAAAACAGTGATGCTCATAGCAGTGTGATTATCCGAAGAGTTTAGGATGTCTATTGTTGCCAGTAGGCGAGCTGAATGAGCCTTAATTAGCTAATCTTTAGAGAGGTTGCGGAGGCTACAACAGCCGCACAGGTCTTCGGATCAGATTCAATGCGGAGGCGCACCATGCAGTCCAGGGCCTATCCGTGATGTCCAACCATCACCTCGACGACGTCTCCCATGACTCTACTACTCAGCTCTGACCCAGGGTGTCAACTATGGATCTCCTGACTCGCCGAAGACACCATCGGAGTCCAAGGACTGCTGGCCGCCGTCTATGCCGGAGGGCTAAAGCCCTCCCTACGTTTGTTGGACATTAAAGTTATTTATTCCAACCATGTACAGTCTTGATCAAAAGTCTTAAGGACAAATGCTTTTTGCTTCAGCCGCATAACAGAGCCATTACGGCACTGTTAAAGACCAAGTAACCTTGAAATGCTAGCAGAAGGTTTCTTCTTGCGGTAGAGAAGCTTCTTGCTTGACTTGTGTTTTGAATGTTTTGCTACAAGGACCTTTTAGGAACATTCATTTTGCTGCCGCTGAATGCTGTGGTCTTGAGACTTTTGACCAAAGACTGTACATGCATTAGTTGTTTCTACGAGTTTGTGTTGGCGTATTCGTTGCCCACCAAATCGGATACGTTCAGACACTGTCGCTTCATGGCGGTGAGGTTGGCAAGTTTGCATGTCGTGGACGCAATACCTATACATTTGGTTGTTTGGGACACTCACATACACTCACGCGCGTGCGTGCCTATGACACCACCTGAAACGCTGTACGACGAATGGTTGCGTCACAGTTTTGATACGAAAGTCTGGACAGGCAAACAATTGAAGATGCCTATGGCGTCGTTTCTGATCCCTGTGGCAAGCTCTCCTCCAAGTTGACTAGCACCTGTAAGCTATATGCAACGACAAATCGTATTACGCCACCTGAGCACTGTACGACAAAAGTTTGCGCCACCGTTTTGAAACGAATGTCGGTAAAACTGGCGTCGCAAGTAGGTAGCCCAGTGGCCAGTATATATATATATATATATATATATATAATATATATATATATATATATATATATATATATATATATATATATATATATATATATATATATATATATACGAACGACATGCATTGTATTGTCTGAAGTAGCGCTGCTCGGCTTGCTGTATGCGTCGTGCTGCCACTTAATAAGTCACCCTATTTGTCTTGTCATCGCTGCGATTTTTTGTACCATCTGCCAGTACACACACAGATGCTGCCGGCTTTTCTCGTAATAGGAGTAGTAGTTAACTGCGTTAGAAGTTGTAAACTAGTACGCTTTCTTCCCTGATGACGTTAGAAGAGGTCGGTATGTTGAAATATGCAGTGCCCTGATGTTTCAAGTACTCCGCCTGCCATGTGCGCCAGAAATTGTCGGTCAACCTTTGACGGCATCTCTAAATCTTAAAAAGGTTGTTCGACCGAGGCGGATTAGAGGCGGAACTAGCTGTGGCCCTGCAGCTTCTGTCTGCACTTATGCCAAAGGCGTAGAATTGATGACAGCGTTAATTTCTCTGGGGGTCACTGAAACCTCCTCATAACTGCGGCAGCTGTTCTCCACTCTCTCCCAAAAGCCGCCCCAGCAAGGAGCTCTTTCGGCGACAAAGACAAACTGAATCTAAAGGCCATCAAATAGGCTCCCGTGTGCTGTGCGATGTAAGTGCATGTTAAAAGTCTCCAGGATGTCGAAATTACTCCGCAGCCCTCAACTACGGCACCTCTTTCTTCTTTCACTCCCACCTTCCCCTCTTCCCTCACAGAACAGTTCAGCCCCGCCGCGGTGGCTCAGTGGTTAGGGCGCTCGACTACTGATCCGGAGTTCCCGGGTTCGAACCCGACCGCGGCGGCTGCGTTTTTATGGAGGAAAAACGCTAAGGCGCCCGTGTGCTGTGCGATGTCAGTGCACGTTGAAGATCCCCAGGTGGTCGAAATTATTCCGGAGCCCTCCACTACGGCACCTCTCTCTTCCTTTCTTCTCTCACTCCCTCCTTTACCCTTCCCTTACGGCGCGGTTCAGATGTCCAACGATATATGAGACAGATACTGCGCCATTTACTTTCCCCCCAAAACCAATTATTATTATAATTATTATTAGTTGTCCACCAAGAACTGAGGCTGTTATTGCGCCATTTTCTTGCCTCAAAATCACTAAATTTCAGGGCTCCGTGAACAGCTTTAAATGGCCATATTTATGAAATGCCAGCACATAAAGCGGTATGAAGATGAGGCGGCGACACACGCAGCGGCATTGCCCATAAAGTGAATAAATGCACATCTAGAATGTATTTATGGTATAAATGTGAATGTAACCCACCTTATCGATCGGTCGGCTCCGGCGCCGCCGCAGGTGTACGCGTACAGGTCGGCGCAGGGCTCCCTGTTGGCGTCGATGCGCCGAGATAGCAGGGCCGCCTGTTCCCGGCAGTCGGCGGTGTCGCAGCCCAGCATGGAGGTCAGGCGCTGCGCCTCCAGCCGCACCTGCTGGCGCATGAGCAGCACGGCCACGGCCAGACCCGCGCAGGCAACCAGAAGGCACACCGCGCAGGGCAGCAGGTTGGTTTGCCGCTGCCGTAACGTCGAGAACACCGAGAACGGGCCGACGCTGGTCCCGGGGAAACGCTGCTTGCGCGCGGACAGAGGGGCGCACAGATGAGCACAAGCCGATAAGATACTAAAGAGCATGGCATGAACAGTAATCGGCTGACTGTTCCCTCAACGCATAAACCTGCGTGCTTAAGTCCCAAAGTTGTACAGGGGCTGTGAGAGACGCCGTAGGGGAGGGCTCCGAATCTACCTCGATGACCTGACCTCTTCACTGACATCGCACTGCTCACGGACGTCTTTTAACGCGATAGCTTTAAGACTTCCGTCGTGTAGAAAGTGTCGTTGTCGATATCGTCACCATCGGCGTTCAGAGTGGAAAATCCGTATTGGTCGTAAATATGGCCCACCTTAGGTCAAGTGATCTTGTAATATCTTCTCAACCTTCCCACCGTGACAGGTGGCAGTTAAATTAGTGGATGGTGGCGAAATGTCGCTATGGAAGAGAAACCTTGCTCTCACAGACCCCACCGATGGCTGAGTTCGGAACAGCCACCTGCCCGGGCAATGGCGCATCGCTTAATGGCTGCAGCATCACTGTGCCACTAGGAGGGGTATCGGGACTCCTCGCGCTCTAGAATGAACAATTCCATATATATGGGCATGCAGACAAAACGAAGCAACAGATAAGTGCTTGGGCGGAAGGGATCTAAGCATTCTACTCTTAAGGATAGATTAAACGTTATGTGATGGTGAAAGAAACAGTGCCCATGTCTGTGTAGTGATACGCAAAGAGGACCTCAGGCTGCAGAAGTAAATCATTAAAGATAACGCGCCGTACTCTTAATGTGGAGTTTAAGTGTAGCCACCAGCTTTTGCGAAATGCGGCCGCGCCACCTTGTAATCGATCCCGCGACCTTCAGCTCGGCATCCTTCAATAGCCCTCACGAGCAAAGAAATTGCATACCTGTCAAAAAACACACGCTTCAATCTATTGGGAATTTACTTTTTTCTTTTGTACTTTCTGTGTGGGCGATAACCAGCGATTGTGTTAATCAGATATGTCCTGTGTATCGAGCATGCGCAGATGCCCATAGTGATTTATTCACACAACTGTGCAATAAACGCCAGATAAAATTCAGCGTCTGTCCTGTGTGTTTCTGCTGTCTTTTGTGTGTATTTTAACGATAGTGATATGTCGCAGTCTGTATGCAATTTCGCATTGGGACGTTAATCCTCCTATATCACATCATGCCATGCCATGCCATGCCATACCATACCATACCATACCATACCATACCATACCATACCATACCATACCATACCATGCCATGCCATAAGATACCATACCATACCGTACCATACCGGTGCCTCTACGGGGTAAATGATGTCTCGAACAGGCGTCGAGCATTACGCTTGAGGACCGAAGGGGACGCCGATATCTCCAACAAGAAATGCAGAAAAGAACATGGCGCGAAGAGTGCACGGCTGACTATATTCCATTTCTGTACTGGCGTACTTTTCCGCTGCGGTGGCTCAGTGGTCAGCGCGCTCGACTACTGATCCGGATTTCCCGGGTTCGAACGCGACCGCGGCGGCCGCGTTTCTTTGGAGCCGCCGAAACGCAAAAGGCGCCCGTGTGCTGTGCGATATCAGTGCACGAAAAAGACCCCCAGGTGGTCGAAATTATTCCGGAGCCCTCCACTACGGCACCTTTTTCTTCCTTTATTCTCTCCGTCCCTCATTTATCCCTTCCCTTACGGCGCGGTTCAGGTGTCCGCCGAGATGTGAGATAGATGCTGCGCCATTTCCTTTCCCCCCAAACCAATTATCAGTGTTCTGGCATACTCGGTTAGCGTACGTGGGATAGACTGGTGTAGCGGTCTCGGGCACTTAGGTTTTCTAACCATTTACAAAGAATACCTGTAAGAGGGATTTTTCCCGCGGTAAATGATGTCTGGCAGTGGCTGTGCGACGAGAGGAGGCGGCGGAATCACTTCTGAAAGAAAAAAAAAAAAGGCGCCGTAACTGTTTCAACCTCAGCAGATACCTGAACCGCAAACTGAGAGAACGGCCAAAAAAGTTACAGCCGATTTAGTTTTCTTTGCCGTATCCGAAGTATGTGCGCTATCACGCCGCATTTCATTTCGCTTTCGGTTTAAGGCAAGGCTTTCAAGGTCAGGCTTCAGGCAAAGACCGGCGAAATCGATAACTGGGAGGGGGGGGGGGGCTTAGCAGTGGCGCACTGTAAAATTTTGTGACCGCTTAACGCACCTTAAGGGGGCTCTGCGATAGCGGTGTGGTCTGGATCCACTGCGCACGGATTAAGGTTGATGAAGACGGCGACATGCAATGCACACCGCGATAGAGAGGCAGTTACCCACGAGGGGAGACCGCTTGCGGGGTTGTATAATGCTCTCGTGCTGTGGGCAGTGAAGCTGATCAGCTCGCGCCGCCGCGTGTTCGAAACCCAGGCGCGGTGTAGTCGCTACAGGTGTAGCTTGGAAGGAGTAGATTGGAAGCCTTAGTGCTAGCGCACTAAACAGGAGACGACAGGAAGGAGACAGAACGCGTGGAAGTGCCTTGACAGCTGACTCATTCGGACGTTGGCGGTAATGCCTTCCGCAAAAACCACAACGTTTGCTGCAAGTCAGTCTGCGGTGCATATCACCGAAGCCAGGATAACGGTTACAACGCATGTCGACGCATCGTTTCTGGGGCGAGCGATATGACCATCGTCGTGAATAGCACTTAACGGAAAGAACTTAAGACATACTGAGCATAATAATAAAAATAATAATTCGTTTTTGGGGAAAGGAAAAGGCGCAGTATCTGTCTCATGTATCGTTGGACACCTGAACCGCGCCGTAAGGGAAGAGATAAGGGAGGGAGTGAAAGAAGAAAGGAAGAAAGGAAGAAAGAGGTTCCGTAGTGGAGGGCTCCGGAATAATTTCGACTACCTGGGGATCTTTAACGTGCACTGACATCGCACAGCACACGGGCGCCTTAGCGTTTTTCCTCCATAAAAACGCAGCCGCCGCGCTCGGGTTCGAACCCGGGAACTCCGGATCAGTAGTCGAGCGCCCTAACCACTGAGCCACCGCGGCGGGTGACATACTAAGCAGAGTTTCACAAATCTCCCGCTACGACGGCTGCCGCCGTAACGAGCCGAGTGTAAGCCTATCTATGAAGCTTGCGTGTCCACTTACGCGGCGCCCATTGATCGTGAAGACTGGCGGCAGCTGACCGTCAGGGGAAGAACAGCCCAGGTGGGTGCGGCTCGTTGAGGTCTCTTCGTCGTCCTTTAGGATAACGGCGGACTTGCGAAAACCACGCATTCTGGGTCTCTGCGGCTCGCTCCGAGTCGGTGCACTAGTATGCGCGCGCCCACGGGATCGCGTGGGCTTGCGGCCGTGAACGATGATTATGATGATGATGGCCTCAGGCTAAATGGCTTAACGAGTTGACTACCACCAGAGGGCGGAAGTAGACGCTCAGTAGGATAAACCCTTCCAGAAACAACAGAGAGGCCTGTTCGCATTTCGAAGACTTTTTACAGGCTGCAATAAAGATTCTGCAGGGATTTTAAGAAATGCCAGGAGCAGTACTCGCGGAGGATGATGCTCAAACTTACTGCCTTCATTCGGGCATCAAAAGCGGCTGTAATTACTGTGCCTGTGACTGTGGCTGCTACTACTACCATACTAGGTTAGGGCGCTTAGCTAATAGCCCGAGTATCCGAATACAAGCCCGACCGCGGCGACCGCGTTTCGATGGTGGCGGTGGTGGTGAAAAACATTTATTTAGGTATATATACAGAGAGGTGCTCGGAGAGAGGCCCCTAGTTGGTCTCGCCCCTTACAATAGAAGGCGGAGTCCCTCATTCCGGGACACCGTTGGTCCTGACCGCTGCGCAGGTCCGCCGAACCAGGGCCTGTTGGGCCAATAGTTCCTGGCAGCCGAGCAGAGCTGCCTCCCAGTCCTCTCGCTTAGGGGAAGGGGTGATGGGGTGCAGAGAAGGATTTTGCCTGCATGCCCAAACCATGTGAAAGGTGTCGGCCACCTCCCCACAGAATGAGCAGCGGCCGTCAAAAGAAGAATCAAAGTGCTTGAGAACCGCCGGGCACAGCAAGTTGTTTGTAAAGAGCCAAAGAAGAGTTCGTTCGCCAGCTTTACCCAATCCCTGCATAGGAACCGGGTAGCGCTGCTGTTCGGCACGATAATGCTCAGTAATAGCTTTAAAAGAAAGAAGATGGCTGTGATTTGGGTTAAGGTCCTCCCAAGGAACGCCTGGTTCCCGGTAAGTGAGTGCGCGGGCTGCCTCATGGGCGGCTTCGTTACCTGGCATGCCTTGGTAACCGGGGACCCATATGATTGAGCGATGAGTTGGATCGCAGTCGCGAGTACTGTGGCGAAGAATTTGGTGAGCAGGTGGAGTGATACAACCGAACTCAAAGCTACGACAGGCTCCGCGAGAGTCTGTGAGGATGAATTTAGAGTCGGTATGGGAGGCCGCGAGGGCGATCGCTACGTCCTCCGCATGAGTTGAGCTGGGCGCTCTGAACGAGAGGCCGTCCACCTGTTTTCCGTCGTGTATGACTGCAGCCGTGCACCATCCCCCCTGGAGTGGTGGTAGGGGCCTGCAATGTCGACGTAGAAGACGCGTTTCTTTGAGCCATAGTGGCGGTGAAGGGCATCCGCCCGCGCCTGGCGCCGGCCATTATGGTCCTCCTTGTTGATCTTAGTCGGAAAGGGTCGAACGTAGAGATCGCGTCTTCACAGTTCTGGCACTCGAACCCGTTCCATCGTATGATGGTCATGTTTGATATGTAACCGGTCCAAGAGGCGGCGTCCGGACATGGCCTGAGCGAGACGCGTGTATTGGTTAACGACATGCGCCTCGCGAAGTTCCCGATAGGTGTTCACCACCCCCAAAGCGAGACTGCTCGCGTTGGAAGTGGATATCGGGAGGTCGAGGGCTCTCTTGAAAATTTTACGGAGTACAACCTCCAAGCAATCTTCGTCATGTTTCCGTAAGTGGAGGTAAGGAGTCGAGCACAGTAAACGACTAGCTACGAAGGCATGGGCGAGCCGCACCGCATCCTTCATTCGCAACCCTCCTCACTTGTTGGAAACGCGGCGAACCATTCGGCCCACCTGGTCGCCGACTTAGCGGAGTTTGGCAAGGGTCGTGTCTGCCTTGCGATGCTGATTAATGAAGAGACCGAGTATTCGCTGCTCCTGCGCTTCACGGATGGGGCCGCTGGTGAGAGAAAGCTGAACGGAGATTTTGCATATCGGAGAATGTCGAATATGCACAAATTCCGACTTGGACGGGGAGCACTGGAGGCCTAAGTATGTAGCATAGTGGTCTACTATGCTCGCCGCTGCTTGGAGGCATTCCTCTATCTCTTCTATGTTTCTCATAGTAGCCATCGACGTACAGTGCATCATCACGTACGTCATCCGCGTACAGTGCATGCTGAACACCGTTGACACCCGCCAGCTGTGCCGGGAGGTGCATAATTGCAACATTAAAGAGAAGCGGGGACAACACAGCGCCTTGTGGTGCGCCCCGCGTTCCCATCTCAAACGGGCCGTACACGGTTTCTTGTATGCGTATGTAGGCCAAGCGGTCTGTTAAGAAATGTTTGATGTAGTTGAATGTACGAGCACCGCAGTTGGTCTTGCTAAGATGTTTTAATATGACGCCGTGTTTACCATTGTCAAACGCACCCTTCAGAGCGAGTGCTAGGACTGTCTTGTCATTGTGTGGGTGTTCTGTGGGTTCGAGAACCTCGCGATGAAGCTGTAAAAGGATGTCTTGTGCGGGCTTATGAGGTCGGAAGCCGAACATGGTGTCGGCGAAGGTGTTCTTCCTCTCGAGATATTCCGAGAGGCGGTCACGGACTATCGTTTTCATTAGTTTCCCTACGCATGAAGTGAGGGAGATGGACCGTAGGTTGTCTGTGTTTACCTGTTGACCCGCCTTCGGTATAAAGGTTACTAATGATGTCTTCCAATCGGGTGGCAACGAAGTGTCCCCGGTCCAAATGGCGTTGATACATTCAAGTAGAATTTCGTATGCCCGATGGGGGAGGTTTGCCAACAGTTTGACTGTGACCGTCCCCCTGCCGCATTCTGTGTTCTGCCTCTGCCGCAGCCCTAAGAATACTGCTCGCCCGCGGCCTCAGGAGTGCACCGATAAGCACAGCAGGATGAAACGCTAAGGAACGTGGCATGAACAATTCACGGCTGACACTTCCTTTGCCGCACGAAACTGCATTGATCTGGTATGATATGGCACCTGTGTTTAAGCTTTCGAAACATTCACATTGGCTTTGAGGGTGCCATAGTGGAGTGATCTACGTTAGTTTCGACAACATGAAGCTATTTACTGTACAATGACTTCGCGCAGCACATGGGCGTCTTTTGCGAAATGCGGCCGCACGACTGGTAATCAATCCCAAGACCTTGGACACAGCAGCGGAATGAAGTTGCCGCTAACCCACTGCGGTGGAGTGAAACTGCTTTGATTTTAATAAGTGTTCTAGCGTCCGTGGGTGAGGCATTGCGTTTCCGGACACTGGGGTTCATTGAATCCTAATGAGCAGACGTGGGTACCCTCACGACAGCTTCGGCCACGTTTCTGTGGAGACCAAACTCAACGCACCTGTGTGCTGTGTGGTGTAAGCGCATGTTAAAGAGCGCCAAAAGGTCAAAATTAATCCGGAGCCCTCCACTAAGGTACCCCTCATAGCCATATCTCAGTAGGAAGTTAAACGTCATATGCCATACCTACATCCATGAGAGTAAACGACGTCTGGAACAGGCGTCAAGCTATTCGTGCCAGAATGGAAGAGGTCACCTATGAGCCCAGCAAGATAGACAGGAAAGGAACATTGCACGAAGTGCGCATCGCTGACTGTCTTGCATTCTTGGACTGCAGAATTCGTTTAGTGCCCGTGCGCTAGACTGGTGCAGAGTCCTCGGGCACTTCGGTTTTCTAACCGTTTCCAAAGAACAACTGTAAGCGGGATTTTTCTCGTGGTAAATGATTTCTGGCGCATGCAGTGCGAGGAGAGTATGTGGCAGAATTGCTTTAGGAAAAAATGGCGTCGTAACTGTTTCAACCTCTGTGGATGCCTGAACCGCAAAATAAGAGAACGGCCAAAAAACTGGCGAGAAAGAGAAGATAGAAGGTGTGCAAGTGGGATTACTGACCTTTTCTCACATCCGACTCATTAGGACGTCGGCGGGAATGCCTGCGGTGAAAACCCGAACGCTCGCTGCAAGACAGTTTGCGGTGCATATCGCAAAAGCCAAGATAACGGTTACGCTGTGAGTTAACGCATTGGTGAAAGCCTTCACGCTTCTGCGGCCAGACATCTGACCAGCGTTGTGAACTTAACGCTAAGAAATAAAAAGACATACTGGGAAGACTTTCACAAGCCGTTCGCTTCGGTGACTGCCGCCGTAACGTGGCGAGTGTAAGCCTATAGTTATGAAGCGTGGTGTGTCCGCTTACGCGGGCTCCATTGATGGTGAAGAGTGGAGGCAGGTGGCCATCAGGAGAACAGCCCAGGCTGATGCGGCTTGTTGAAGCCTTAACGTTGTCGTCCTCCAGGAAAGGGCGGACTTGCGAAAACCACGCATTTTGGGTCTCTGCAGCTTGCCCCGAGTCGGTGCACATCACTCATTTAGAAAGGAGGCTCCCCGACTTCGTCTAGAATTTCTTCGTGACTGTGAACTCGACTCGAGATGGTGAAAGTTGCGGTTGATCGCTATTGTAGGGATTGTGCGCAACCCAACGTAGGTCTGCCAGATCACAGATCTGTGTCAAAAGCAGCCCATTTTAATCAACTTCCAAGTTTCGCTACGGCGGAGCACTTGCCTTCTGACCATTTGCAAGGCTAATCCCATCAGTAGCAAAAAACAACCTCAACCTCGCGTCGTGCACTAGTATGCGAGAGACCACTTGATAGGGAGGGGGAGAGAGGGTAATTTCTTCGCTCCGGAAGTGATCTAACGGGCGCCAATGTAAGCAAGTAGGTGATCAGTAACCAAATAATTCAATAAACCCTTGCAGAAACGTGAGATAGACTTATCCGCCTCGGGCATACTTTCTTCATAGTGATGTAGACGTTCTGTAGCGATTTTGACATATGTCAAGATCAATATTCGCGGAGGAAGCTGCTCAGACTTTTCCCCTTTCTTCGGGCATCAAAAGTGACTGTGGCTACTGTATTTATGATTGGCTGTAACTTCTACCTCAAGTAATAATGGTAACCATTGTAATCCACAGAGTAAAATCTGTACACATGACACTGCCAGTCTGTTATGAGACATCGAGATTGTAAAAGCCCAGACCCCACAAAGACACAGGCGATTCTAAAGATTCATTGAAATAGAAAAGGGCAGCTCCTAGACTCATTTATTTGCTGAAACACGTTATAAGGTTTTTTACCCAATTTCCAGCCACCGTCGTATCCCTAAATTGTGCATGGCGTGTACCACTCATACCCAGAAAATTCTGGGCACGGGCATTTTTCAACGGCAAAGCAAATAGTTTAGGAACGCAATTTTTTTCACACATCGTAACATTTCACTACAACAGTCAACATATACACAGATCTCCCTTCGGCGGTAGTTAACTTGTCTACTATTGATGTTTTTGCTGTAATCAAAATACTTCCCTATTGGCTTTATGTTAGTCATAATGTTTCAATAACAGTACCTTACAATATTCCACAGTTGCCTCAGATTACGAAACTGATGTCCAAGAATCCTGGATTTATCAGGCTGTTTTATGCTATTGTCTACTTTAACACCGAGAACTTGAACACAGAAAGGAGCGTTTTTATTTCCTCTCTTCGATGTTGGACAGCTCTCGCAGGGCGCACGAGGACGTTCTTGAAGACGCATAGATGGCGCTTGCTGCCTTTTTTCGTGACCGTGCTTTGTGACTGGTGTTCAGTGCTGCACATTCCTAGCGATGATGGTAGCGCACCGCTGGGCACCTTGTCCAAGCAGAAAGTCTTCGTGTCGGCCTTCGACAACCTCCACATGCACATTGCCGTCGCAACACTAGGAAAGAAATAAAACGTCACCGGCGATAAGTATAAGGTGTTGAAGAACGCTACAAATTTGCAGCCAGCGACGCGTTGCTCGGCTTTAGACCCATCGCTAATGAGGTTCGCGACGTTTCGTTTTCAATAGTGGAAATATACTGAAATCTCGATGATTGAAACTCAAGGCAAAAGAAAATCTGTATGATTTAAGCGCAGTTTTAACTGAAGGGTGCCATCTTGGCTCCCTTTAAAAGATGTGGGATCATAGCCAAATTCGGAATAAACTGAAAGTTAAGTTAGAATTAACGAGATTAGATTGTATTCAGGTAATGATTACTGTTTCGAATATCACGCCACTGCGCATAACTCTTTATTAAGTGATCCCGTGGTCACCACGGCGACATTAGGGGCAAGTTGCACACATGACTGAGTTCCAGATAGAAAATTTCGATCAGGGTACTTGATTTTTGAGCGCTTTGTAAGATATCCATGGCGGTATAATTTGCGATTAGACCAATTGTCGCGATGACGACACCATATGTCGAGTAACCGACCTTGCTCTTAGCCGGAAAACCAGGGCTACTATCTTGAGCCGTGCAACTTTCGCCGCATATATTCTGGACCGCTTCAAGCGGTCGATATTATTCCGGAAATTATTATTCCGCCCAGCACGTGACGCCCGTGTGCTGTGCGATGTCAGTGCACGTTAAAGGTCCCCAGGTGGTCGAAATTATTCCGGAGCCCTCCACTACGGCGCCTCTCTTTTCCTTTCTTCTGTCACTCCCTCCTTTATCCCTTCCCTTACGGCGCGGTTCAGGTGTCCAATGATATATGAGACAGATACTGCGCCATTTCATTCCCCCTCCCCCCCCCCAACAAAAAAAAACCAAAACCCAGCACGTGGTTCGCAGGCTTTTGCTTCCGGCGTCGACTGTTTTTGTGTGACTGGCCTAATATTGAACCCATCGTTTCCGGGAAGGTACCTGTGCTGCCCCATACCCAATTTGGGAGGGTACGTCCTACTCGCACTAAATCTCTTGGTGCCAGCTCCAAACGCAAGCCTTCCAAAATCCCGCAGGCCTCTTCCATATCAATCCCGCCTACTCCCCTGTCTGCGGATTCTTCGGTGGGCACGCTGCGCTATCCCCAATCATATGGGCCTGCTTTATAACCCCCTTCCTTCTGATCACTACCGAGGAAAGGTGGGGGAAAACGCTGCGCAGAATGGAGCCGGGCCTTCAGGCTCGACTCGAGCAGCGGGCTGACTGGGTCGCCGAGGCGTATAAGCTCTTGGGCATACGGCGGGTTTGACCTTATGCATCATGAGAAGCTCCTCCCCCTGTTAATCAACTAATAATGCTTATTGTCTGTCGGCCTGTCCATGCTTGCGGAGGCATCCGTAAAACTGCGGTTAAGCTGTAGTAGCAGACCGCCAGGTAGTGCCACTGGGCACGAAGAGCGGAAGTGTGGCTTTTACGACAGTTAGCTGCTTCAAGAAATTTTTGCCACCTGAGTCGTCGCTGATGTCCGCAACGCCACGTGCTGCGACGTCATAGCATTTAAAAGGGTGGCTTGCTAGCGAGTGGGTGCATCAAAGTAGTTAAATGAAACTAGCGTAAAATACGGACATGTGCATGATAGAACTGCGCACGAGCCCAGCGCCATCCTAGCTATATCTTCGTTTGCGCCCGTGTCCTTTGCGTCTAACCTAGTATCAACAGTCAAGACACGGCATATCCCCTGCCTTCCTAACAATAATAAACTGTTGTGCAGCCAATCTGCTGTTGTTTCTTGACCACATTCACTTGATATCGCGACGCAGGGCGCAACACGTGGAAATTACTTTACCTATTGTCAGTTCTTTTACTGTGGGAAAAATGCGCTGCGGTTTTTCTGCGTTTGAAGAACTGCGGGCATACCCGGTTCGTAGTAGGACAGAATGCGATATAATGGGCGGGAGTGAAGGAAATAAGCAGACTTGCTAACCTCAGAAAGCCCGTAGTCAGGTGGCAGCTGCTGCGCTGTCAGTCGCGGCCTGGATGCCTTGATGAGCGTCACATCACCGTGGTACCTTGCGTTGGGCCGGTAAAATGATCCGGCCCGGAGGAACTTGTAATAGAGGCGCATGGCTGTGGCCACGTCCTCACGGCTCGGCCGCACGTCGGGAAAGGCCGCCAGGAGGATGTCTATGGCCGCTTCCTGCTTGGCTTCGTAGCTGGGAAACTGGCCCAGTTGTTTGCGAACCTGTCCAGAGATGATGACGAGAAGGGATGGAGAGACATTGGTGCTACGGTCGGAATATCTTAGCCTATTAATTTTGATATCCGCACAGTGCCTGTCGTGGGGATTACAGCGGACCCATGCTAAGGCTCGTGGTGCGACCCTAGTGCCACCTTGATACCCTCTTGGAAAGTGGCTTTAACTTTCGGTCGGTACTTGTAAAGTCTCGATTTGCACGTTCTATCAGGTTAGAACCCAAACGGAGCAACAATTATGGGCTCAATACTAACTTTGAACTCATATTTTCTAGCGCTTGGTGAACACAAGGGACAAGAACACAAATACACAGGACGTGTTCTTGTCCCTTGTGTTCACCAAGCGCTAGAAAATATGAGTTCAAACAATATCCAACTAAACCAAGTTTCTGCCTTACTAAATAATAACTTTCACCGTTTCAGTGGCTTCAGCTTTCAGCCGCTACGTATCGTGTCCTGACTTGGCCGTTCTTTAAGGTTAAAATTCATACGGAACACCGATTACGTGCTCAATATTAACTTTCACCATTTTACATTGAGCTATATGTAGGAGCTTGCGTGACTCAACCTTTTACGTAATAAACTTACCGTGTGTACGTCCGTAACCCAGTCGTGTAGCGAAAATGCTCTCTGCAATCTACTGATCTGTTGTACCGAATTTCACACCGGGCCGGTGTTTTTCTGCATAGCGAATTAATTTTAAAATTTCTAATGTCTAAGGATCGAGTACAACTCAGAACGTTCAAGATCTTCACAGAGTTTGCCTTTAAGCATATTTCCAGATAAAATTCCGTGCCTGCTCATAGCATCTCTCTTACCGTACCGTAGAGCCTTCTTAAATAAATGACTACCACACAAGCAGTTTTGTACGTGAGCATCATGTAAAGGTTTGTCTTCATCTTACGGGAGCGGTTTCTCTGGCACTCAGGGAGTCCCTGACCACAGCCCAAGACAACGCGCATACACACTGCACAAAGGCACAAAGGAGGCACAACGCTTTTGCTGTGTTCTTCCCTTTGACCCCATATTTTATACCTTTTCCACTATGTCTCACTAACTCTCCTTGTTAACGCTTGACTTGGGCCTGGTGTGAAGCAGCCTCGGCATTAGGTGCTCACAAATCTCTCAAAATTTCTTAAAGGCACGGGTCTTGCACGCATCCTGTGATGGTCCTCTGTGACATGTTCGCGCGTGAGTGTCATCCTCATCTGGAGCAGCAGCCCGCCAGGTTGCTTACGAGGCTAATCTCTGGAGTGTTCATTAAAGAGTGCCTCCTCCTCTTCTTAGCGCTTGTGCCCTGCGCCTCTGTCCTGAGTCCCAATAGCTATCTCTTACACTGTTTTCCAGTAAGTCCTCACCTCAGGCACGTCGAGGTCCATGTACTGCGCGAGGAACCCTGCGAAGAGCAGCGTCTCCTGCTCGTCTCTGTTGAGGGTGCAGCGGGTCCGGCGGTGGGCGGAGTGCTCGTTGATGAACAGAGGGGCTCCGTCCAGGAGGGTCAAGCTGCCGACCGTGTGCCCCGATGACTGCAGTTGCAGCGCCATCTCGAAGGCGATCGTGGCGCCCAGAGAGTAACCGGCCACGTGGTACGGGCCTTCCGGTTGAAGTTCCAACAGTTTCTGCGCAGGTCAGATGAAGAGGAAACGCATGGGCTTCCATATCACCTTTCAGTGGTAGTCGGCAGGGCAGAGAGGGAAGGATAATTCTATAAGCAAGGATGCCATGCTTACTGCGCCTGGCAACTGCTACTGAATGGCCTCTGTCCTTCTGGAAATCCGGCCAAATCCGACATAGTGTCTGTGAGGAACACTCTAGAGATGACAATGTATTAATTTTGAACGCCTGAACGTTCTCGCGGGCTTAGAAATATTATTAGATGTTTAAGGCGAAAGCCTTTAATGGCTCATACTCGCGGTGACCATCCGTCCGGTCACGTGACCTCACGGTGTCCGTCCGTTACATCATAGGTCACGTGGCCTTGTCACGTCTCACGTCACCTTGTCACGTGATCACTGCCTGCCAACTGGACTGTGAGCAAACTGTTCACTGTGGCGAGTGGTGTCGTCCGCCGCCAAGCAACAACTGCGCATGCGCAGCGTGACGTCACCGCTCAAAATCAAATCAGTGCAATCAGTCGTAAACGGCTTTCGCATTCCTGCAGTTAAGAGATATCTAAGTGCCTCCAAAGAATTTTTGCGTTTCGCTCTATCATAACGCTGCCGCCGCGATCTGTCTTCAAAATCCACTTGCTTTAAAATAACGATCGACGGAGTGGGAAAAACAGTTATGTCGTCTTGTCGCAAGAACGGCAGTAGCAGGGCTTCTGGCGCCGCGACAAATTCTAAAAAGTAGTGACAACAGGTGACTGAGCAATACTACCGAAACAGCTGCGGTTACTGCGAGTGAAAATCAGAAAACATTACAGAAATGTCCGCTGTGGCCGCAAAGAAAAAAATTACGTTCTCTTTCTGGTCTTGGAATTACCTGCACGTAGACGGCTGCCATCTCCACTATAGAGTGCTCAGGAATGTCCGGTGTCCACTGCATTCCAACTGCACGGACGGGAAGGTGTGTGGCCATTTCGTAGAGTGCTCTCACGTGACCCTCGATAGGATGCATGATGAACACGGGTGAGGCTCCGTCCAGGCCGTTCATCTCGACAATGACTCGATCGGGTATCAGCTCCTCAGTGAAAGTCAGCCGAGCGACATCCAAGGTATCCTCTGCTAACAGAAAGAAAATGCTCAGCTACAGAATCAAGCGATTCTTTGGCTTCTTTGACTGCTCCACACATGGGAGGGTACAACATGAACTGGTGGGCGAGTTGGTCAGACATATGGGTCTTATAAAACAGCGCAACGGCTCGAAGCCAAACAAGGGACGGCTCGAAGCCAAACAGCGCAGTGGCTTTGAGCCAGCGGGTTCGCAAAAAACCGTTTGAACACTCGTGTAACGTGTGTGACTGGTTGTGGTAAGCCGCACCACCGAAAACACTGACTAACCACAAACATCTACAATAAGAATAGCTACGATAGGGATATCTTCTATCGCACACCTTCTAACATAGCAGAAGCCCCCGCTTGCCAAACGAAGCAAACTTCGAGCGGTTGTTCGTGAATTATTTCGACGACGCCTGGTCGTACTTAAGCTTAGTGGTTTGGAAGAATGGGAGCAGAGGAATTGTGCCAACGAGTCGGCTCCAGCTTAGAAAGAAGTTTGGAGAGGCTTTCTCAAAATGAATGCTCTACATTCTCAAAATATAAAGCCGTATCCATCTCATGTTTTTCTGTCTCATATTTTGCAAAACATTTTTATGGGCACAAAGCGTAGTAAAGCGCGATGCTTTGCGCCAGGGCTGCGAAGAAAGCGCACTGGGCATCGTTCCCACTTGTTCCCTCGGAATATGCTCGAGTGATAAGTAGTGAAATCGTTACTCGCTACAGCATTTTTTTTCTGTGAGTGTTTTGGCATATTATGAACAAGCGAAAGTCAGCACATTTACTCGAGCAACTTACTTAAGCCTAGTACACACAAGTTATTATGCAGGGGAAAGGCTGGATAATAGCAGGAACATGACTTTTCTCATCATGAACATGAATGGAGGCCTGGAGATTTAGGAAATGAACGCATGAGCGGTGAAGGGCTTGCCACAGAGTTGCTTTTATTTCTGATTTCACTGAGTTATGGACATGAAATATCCGGTAGAGCCATTAACGGGACCTTATCCTCGAGTTGGAAAGGCTCATTGCAGATACTGGTTTTCACTCACCATGTTCCTTTTCTGGTTGTACGGTCTTTTCCTGCGAAGCAGAAATTTCGCCGAAGCCTTGACCGATCTCCCGCAAACGAGCGACCGTGAGTTGCCGAATCTCTTGCGTGGACAGGGTGAGGTCGTAGTCTCGCTCCAAGGTCTGCTTCACCTCAACGCTCATCAGGGAGTCGATGCCTAACTCTCCGAGGCTGATGTTCGGGTTCAAAGTGGACGGATCTTTGACACCTGCGAGGACACAGGTTCCATCGTGAATAGGCTGACAAGAGTCGCCGATAAGGTATACCCTGTAATAACATAACACGTTAACTTGTTCCCTGCTGCCGGTTTGGATTTGGTGTTTGAGGACTTTGCATAACACTGTACCATATAGGCGGAGCACCTAAATATCACGATAAAGGGAAGGCCTTTTCACCGATCATAACGGCACGTTCAAGGGCAAACCACTTTTGAAGCGTATGCGGTGCACGAGGTTACACCAAAGTTCCTGGCTTTGCTCACCCCAGATTTGGCCTCGATGGTTCGGCACCCGCCGCTGTGGCTCAGTGGTTAGGGCGCTCGACTACTGATCCGGAGTTCCCGGGTTCAAACCCGACCGCGGCGGCTGCGTTTTTATGGAGGCAAAACGCTAAGGCGCCCGTGTGCTGTGCGATGTCAGTGCACGTTAAAGATCCACAGGTGGCGGAAATTATTCCGGAGACCCCCACTACAGCACCTCTTTCTTCGGCTCTTCTTTCACTCCTTCCTTTATCCCTTTCCTTACGGCGCGGTGCAGGTGTCCGCCGATATGTGAGACAGATACTGCGCCATTTCGTTTCCCCAAAAGCCAAATTATTATTATTATGGTTGTGGCAAATGGTCTACATATGCCTAGAGTTGCGTTACAATGAGTCCACTCTCTAATCCCGCAATACTTGAGTGGCATGGACCGGGTCGTCTTATTTTTATTCCTTTACATAGGTCCCGTCCTACCATCCTAAAACACCCACTGTATCTAAAGGAAAGAACGCTATTGGTCTAAAGCAATGATATTTAAAAAATTGAATAAAATATTGTCAACTTGAATGCGCGTGCTAACCGCTGTCCTCAACATTGTCTGCCTTGTGATTTTCTGCCAGGACTCACCGAGGATGTGTGCGATGGACTGAACAAGGTCCCTCTTGTCCCTGCCTTCCGACGAGGTGGAGAGATCAGCCTTGACGAAGCTGGAGACAATGGGATGACTCTGGCTGAGGAACGAGTCCATGACGGCCATGCAGGAGGCGATCCTCTGCGACACGACTCCGGCGACCACCTGGTCATCGCCCATGGCCTCGTGGACCACGCCAACGTCACCTATGGCGCCCCACTGGATGGCTAGTCCTGGAATGAGAAGGCAATTGGGGACACTGTGAGCCCGTTATAAATTCAGTATGGTGGTAGGGGATTTCTTTTCTACAGCCAGATCTGTTATACAGAGCCAAACCCAACGATGCCTCACATTGCCGGTGGACTGCTTCACCTGAGCGCATGGTGCTTAAAAACAGTGATGCCCGTGCGGCGCATTATGTGATTCACGTAGTCTAACGTTCGACGGAATACCGTCTGGTCAGGATGAAGCATAATAACAAGGTGAAGTTTGGGTCACTGACCAAGTCTCGTACGGGACCCGAAACGTCATTTTCATTTGTTTGTGACTTGGTTAGTGACCCAAACTTCACCTTGTTATTATATTATCTGATTGTCATGGCAATCGACCGGCTGATTGGTTACTATCGCAAGCAGCCGCTGCGCTGCCTTGCAAGCGCAATGCACAAAGCGAGTGCAATCGCTGAGTTTAGCGCTTTACGCTGCAGAACTTGAACATTTGTAAGATTTTGAATTTTAGGTTTTCTTGTCCAGTGAGACCACAGGAAAAAAACAACACCTGCGCATGTCAGGTGTTCTCGCAGCATGACCTACATCTCATCGGGTGCAGAGCAAAGTTCGCAAGAATTATGTGCCAATAGATTTATTCGGAAGTGACTGGGCACGTTTGCAACGATTGCCAGCGGTCCTCTCCACAGCATTTATTGGTTAGTTGCCGCTAAAAAATAGTATAGATTAAAATGAATGCCATACAACAGCAGAAGTTTTTGCAGAAAATCTCTGATTACCCGAAAGCCACAGACTTAAGTTGCATGCTAGCTATGAAAACCACAACAAACAAAAAACAAAACCGCCAAGAGAAAGACAGAAATTCGGTGCAAATACAACAGTAAAACACAACGCGGTGCCAATTATGCCGTACACCGCATAAATCTAATTTGACAACGGCACTATATACGGTGGTCAAACCGAAACATTGTGCATTTTTCTAAAAAGTAAAGGGTAAATAGTGCTCGAAAGGCATTTTCACGCGCACTTAAGCGACCAGATGAAAACAAAGTCGAAGGATAATTGTCTTCGTTAATCGCCTAATTACACTCTGTGTCCGCCTGGTCGCATATCCTACGTGCGGAAACAGCTTTCATGTAGTGCTTATTGTTTGTGTCTAAAAAAAGCTTGAAAATCTAATTCTGAACACCCTGCAGGTTACAGAGCCGTCTGGGCTGCACAGTGACTTTCAAGAGACCACTTTAGAAGTCCATTCCTCGGCCCACGCAGTTATTTCTCCATGGAAGGGCTCTTGCTATTTTCGGATGCAGCTCAACAACGCATGCAAATTTCCCTCAAAGTAGACACTACAGCCTATGGCGTCGACTATTTGTCATAGCATTATGGTTATTTCCCTAGCATGACATTAGGTACTTTATCGAAATGGGAATAACCGTGACGTCAGGACAATCGTCCGGCGCGTCGGCTAGATGACTTCCTTTGAGGGATATTCGCCGCGGCGTTCTTGTGTTATATCCGACTAGAGACAATTCATTGTCGACCTCAAAACACCTCTCGGCAACTTAGACCGAACGCCGCACAGAATGCATCAACGCTTCCCCGCAGCAGCCACAGGCGCAAATATTTACGCAGGGTAGTTCGATTTACAAGTCGAAGGAAGCTGCCTGTACGTACTGGTTCTCCTGTAACGGTACTGTATATGCAGGTGCTAGCACAAGTCATGTCTTAACTAAATTTTCGGTTAGCCTGAGCATGCACCCATGAACTGAAAAGTGTGGTCAGTACTTCTCTGCGTGACCTGCACGTC
The DNA here is from genome assembly GCA_030143305.2 of Amblyomma americanum. Lineage (NCBI taxonomy): Eukaryota > Metazoa > Arthropoda > Arachnida > Ixodida > Ixodidae > Amblyomma > Amblyomma americanum. The sequence goes on along the minus strand of JARKHS020015418.1, from coordinate 11,671 downwards.
TCTAATGTGAGACGACGTCTGCAGGCAGCGATGAAGGTAGAGTTTTAGGAAATTAGGCCTTACTAAAGGAGCATGGAAGTCTATTCGTTTTGCCAATGACGCTGTCCGAAGCAGCCATCTGCAAAACACATTAATTTTTTGTTGCTAAAAAAGTTATACGCGGTAGCATTGCCGAATATTGACGGACCATGTGGGATAAATGACTGAGTATAGCGCATTTAACAGCCGATACGCGATCTTTCCAGTAGTTATCGCTGTGCCTGTACGCACTTAATGTTACACCAAGGTACATGGGCGGTACACAAGTCCATGCCACGCGAGTATATTCAACTAGTGCAGATCCCCACGATCCAAACCACAGACCGCAACTCTTGGAACGGTTCATCTGGGCACCCGAAACTGTGTCAAACTGCTCAGTTAAGCGAACAACTTCACCCACGCTAGGCTTGTCTGCGCAGGCCACAAAACAGCCCTCCTTCCTGGCGATTAGAGTTGAACCCAATGTATGCGTTGCCTGATGACTGTATTCTAATGAGTAGACGTGTCATAAGAAAGGAAGCGATCTTTAGTGAGCCTCGCTACAGAACCCATGATGAGACAATGCTTTCGCATTCAAAGCTCGTTAATTGTCTTAACTGCCCTCTGTAAATTTCTCACCCATGTTGAGGAGGTGCTCCGCGTTTTCTCTTTCCCACTCTTCATGAGACCCGACACTCACCGGGCAGCCCAGCAGCGACACGCCGCTCACAGATGCGCTCCATGACGGAGTTGGCATAGCCGTAGTTTGTCTGTCCTGCGTTGCCACGACCACAAACCATGGAAGAGAAGACGACGAAGTGGTCTAGCTCTGGGCACAGATCCCGAGACGCGACGTCCAGAAACTGCGTTGCCGCGACCTTGGGCTTGCAGACGTCTTCGAAGGTCTCGGCTGTCTGGTTCTCGATCAGTGCATCCCGAAGCACCTGCGGGCACATGCTAACAGGGTTACAGGATCGGCCTCATGCACGTACTGAATTTGTAAATACCAGCGTTTGAGGAAGCAGCACGAAAGGCAACTTCATGAACTTCGACTGGAGCAGCCACATTTTTTGGGATGTCTGGATTCCATCGTCACCAGACTGATCGCCTCAAATGTAGCACGATGTCTTATCTCAGCCATATCCAGTTAACCCTGTTGCACATTTACCATATCAAGCCGCCGCGGTGGCTCAGTAGTTATGGCGTTCGGCTGCTGACCCGAAAGACGCGGGTTCTATCCCGGTCGCTGCGGTCGAATTTCGATGGAGGCGAAATTCAAGAGGTCAGTGTACAGTGCGATGTCAGTGCACGTTAAAGAACCCAATGGTGGTCGAAATTTTCGGAGCCCTTCACTACGGTGTCCCTCATAGCCTGATCTGCTTTGGAACGTTAAACCCCCATAAACCATAAACGAAAACATTTTCCATCAATAGGTACGCGCACTTTGCATGTCCATTGGGTAGCGTAACGAAACTGATTGCTCATGCGGAGACTAAATCTATTGATGAGTAATGGTTGTGGCATCACAGTTACTACAAATAACCAACCCTTGAGCCACTTTCATCGCTGCTGGTTTGCTCACCATGGCGAGGTTGAAGATTCCTCCAACAATCCCCATGACTGCGGCTTGCTCCACGATTCGTCGAGCCCCTTCTTTGGTCGAAGCGTCTAACTTAGTGGTAAACACCGTTGCTCCGAAGCTGCGCCACCGATGGAGGCAAAGCCTCTGGTAGCCCGTCCGCGCACCAGACCTGGAGGTAAGGAGGAGCTTGCGACAGCCCCGGGTCACCATCCATTCTGCCAGTTCCAGGCCGAAGCCCCCCAGTCCTCCGACGATGACGTACGACTTGTGCTCGTAGAAGCAAGGACGTGCAAGAGCCTCCAGCGTGAGCGGAGATGCCACGCCCACCTTGCAATGCGTCTCTTCTGGCCGTATCTGCATGCATTCGGTGTTATCAAGACATGACAAAAATTGATGACATCATTATAGATCATACCTCCACTTTACACAAGCAAGAAATGGGGACATCTTCCTTGTCCGCATTTTTGGTCTTGCTACTTTTTGTTGCCTTGCCCAATGTTTGCCGCGCGGTTTGCGGCTACCGCTGTTAAGAATGAGTTCTCCGGTTATGTGGCGTCGTCGGCGTAACACCGCGCCTGAGGTCGGCGCGAAGTGGCGTCGTGAATGACGTCATTACAATGCGCTAGGCTGATTGGCCTGAAGACAGCGACGTCACGAGTGGCTGAATTGCAGCGTCACGCACACGCAGGAGAAATAATATTCCGTAACCTGTAATACATACACTGTCAGAAAGTTTTCGCTGAACCACGCGTCACACAGAGGCATTTGTGCAGTCAGACCAGACTTAAACGCAAACAATACCTGTGAACAAAGCAAGGTATTTTGCCTGCACACATTCAGCCGCAGTATACAACTAGCTTGATTCATGCTTCTGGGAAAAGGGTCTACCACGTACATATTAAAAAAACCGGTTATAAAGGAATATCATCCTGCAAAATATAAGTGTACGGCATATCCATGTTTGCACTTCAATCTGGTATACCTGTACTAAGTGTCAGAATAGAGGGAAAGTTGTTTCGTTATTGAAAGAGCTGTAATAAAAGGGACCAACAGTAAGCCCTGATGTATTGATTTCTGGCCAAAATCACGATCGATGTGGGTGCAAGCTAGATCAATGGAATTGAAATAGAGTTTGAGGCCAAACGTGTAATAGAGTTTGAGGGCTACATGTAACCAAAAATTACTGAACACCGAGATGTCTCAGATATGCAACAAATGTCGCGATCTCGTGTTCTTTGATGGAATCCTTGCTGATTCTATACAGAGTGAACTGTTAAAAGAGTCGTATGGGATGCAAGTAGGAAGGGTTCCTGCCTTTCTGCAGGTAATGTTATTTTAGAGAAAACAAACGGACTCTTGTTTCTGGTCCAGACGAGAAGGTTTGTGTTTGAAAGAGCACACCAATAATTGGAGCACTTCGAAAGTAAGACTTATTCAGTATGCAACCGTTGCTTTTGTCGGCAATTCGTTTCACGAAGTCGACAGGTAGCGCACTGACTTGTGTCTGCAATGGCGGTGGTTAATACGAAAAAGGGTTCGTAAAGGTTCAGAAAGCTTCACTTAATAAATATTACTTTCAAAGGCAGGCCTGCGAGAGCTGATGAACGGATGGGAGAGAGTTCAGGAAAAATTCAGGGGGGGGGGCACTTTGTTGACCTAAAGCGCGGTGAGGCGAAAGCCTTTAGCGTGGTGTTGCTGCTTGTGTCATTGATGATGGGGTTAAGATATTAATTAAGTACACAATTGTTTGTTAATCTTAAATGCTGGAGACACTGGAGGGTGTTTGGGAGGCAGATACGTCTGATTCGACGCCTTTCTGCAAACACTCTCCAGCATCCTAGACAAGGAGAACTACATATGCGTTGGCAGGAAGTAGCGTGTCATTAGCACGCTCGGCTGCGGAACGGAAGGATGGTGGTGCGAATCCCACCGTGCACAAGGATTTTGTTTCTTATCGAGTTGCTGGTTGTAACGCCGGACGGGGACGGGAGAATGAGCCATTACAGGCTTTCGCCTTAAAACCTTAGCGCGAGGCGTCAGCGTGACATGGTTGGCATGAGGCGAATGTATTGTGGCGTGTTCGAATCAGCAATCCTGTCTACGCCGCTTTCCAAACGACATTCAAGGCCACTCACTTGGATGACCACTTTCCCAATGTGCTTTCCGGAAGCCATGAACCTGAAGGCGTCCTCGACCTGATCTCGCGTGTATCGTATGGTGTCCAGAGGCCGAACAACTCCAGAAACGATGCCCTCGCGGACAAGCTCTACAACCCGTCGCTTCTCCGCTACAACGAACGGATCGTTGCCCATCATCGTATCCAGCAGGATTCCGTGGAAGGTGACGTTCTTGAGGAACACTGACATCCCCAGAGGGTTGTTCTTAGCTATGTCGAACTTGCCGATCTCCAGGAAGCGGCCATGAGGAGCCAGACAGCGAACGCTGGCCTTGAGCTTCTCCTCCGCCAGCGAGTTGAGTACGAGGTTGACACCTGCGCCACAAGGAGTCGCGGGAGTGAGGCGTCTTTGTATAAACACACGTGCACGTGGTAAGTTTGTAGACATTGCGGAACCAACTGCTGTCTGATGTCGGCGTTTCGCCAGTGCTATATGGTCGACTTCAAGTGAGGTTTTGTTTCGGTAATTTTATGCTTGGGCTGTCAATGCGTTATGTGAGTTTTCTCGGCAGAAATCAAACAAAACAAGATCATGAAATCTGGAGAAACGCTTCTATTTCATACAGCTGCCACCACGTGCCACGTGAGGATGAACACTCAGAATCACCACCGGAATATCGAATGTTCGGTACGCCCCATTGATTTGATATGGTGGACAGAAATAGTTCATGTGAGCGAAATAAGCATTTTATTGATCAGATTTTTCTGCGAGAAGGAAGAGTCGGTGAGGATAATTACCACCTTCTCGCAGAACCTCTCAAGGCCCCCTGGCTTTTTTCTGAATTACATGTTTCAAGTATCCCTATTCAGTTGCGCAGTGTTCGCTACTGGTGGCCAAAAGATGGCGATAGGTGCTCAATATCCACTATAGCTGTTCATGAATTTCTAAGTGCGTATGCAAAAGCTGGCACCTTGCTGCTGACTGTCGTTTGCTAATGCCTAAAAAGTGCGTCACGTGACCGGTAGGCTGTCACTTTCTTTGTCATATGACCGGATATCGATGACTACGCTCTCAATAAGACACGAAGGGCTTCGTATAGCAGCTGGCGGTGTAAAACTCCGCACACAGGTAATATCTTTAAAATGCTTTCTTGCGCGAATACACGCAGACCTTCGACTATTGCAATGTTCGTTTTTTCCAACCTCAAGAGACGTCGGCACCAGGATTGTGGCTATATGAAATTGTCTCTGCGAGATAGTAGAGCGTGCTCAACATAATGTTTCCAAACACTGCCAAAATTTCTTACTAGCCTTTAGAACTAGCCCTGAGCCTCACAAGGCCTAGCTAGTTGTCGATCCTAACCTTGCGAAATGAGTGAATATAATGAAAAAAATCTTGAACCCAGACAACGTAGGCCACACGGCGGATTAAGGGGGCCGGGGTGGTTGGAAAATTAGTCTGATTTTTTTCACTAAAAATATTCAATAAGTATCTTGTGCAAGTATGACCGCCAACTTCGGTACTCACCCTTGCCGTTGGTTTGGGACAGGACGTGCTCTTCGAAAGACAGGTCGCGTGAGTTTGCAAAGTGCCAATCTTGTAACTGCGGGAACCGACGCTTGAGAAACTGGCGCTTTTCCATAGAACCTGCGAACAAAATTTAACGCCATAAAAAAAGGAAACAAACTAGCAAGACGCATTGCAAACCATCCTGGATCTGTGTTTCAATGCACGCGCAGTGCATGAACTCGCGGGCAGACCAGAGTCTTGAAATTAGACGGCCGGATGCCTACCTTTACACACACATCATGATATGAACGCTTTATAAAATAAATGAATTTTTACAAGCCAAGGTTACTCATATGTCGTGACGTATTACAGAAAGTTCATTTCCTTCAGAGCACATCACAGTGCCATATGGTGGGGAATATGGTAAATGATTGGAACGAGAAAGCAAGGCTCACGGTTGATGTGCGGAGACAGAACGAATACTCTAAAAATTTCTTTAGACAGCCTATAGACTGCCTATAGACATCTGTCTACAAAGACTATAGACTATAGACAAATCCTAAACAACAGTCTAAAGGCAATACGAATTGTATAGACAATCTATAGATTTATGGCCATACACTTTTAGTAGACTTCTATCTATAGCGAGTCTGTAGACTATGAATAGACAAAGAGGAATATCTACAGGAAGGCAATAGTCTATAAGAAGTCTAAAAACTTTCTATAGACCATTTTTGTAAGGGTATACACAAATGTAGCTGTAACTGGAGGGAGTGACATCGTTGGGCGTTTGTTTTGAACACCGTTCAGCTCTTGACCTGATAAGTGAATATTGTTAGTTTTTTTCCTGCTTGTTTTGTTGGCTTGTTTTTTTGCCTTTTCATGTCATTTCCCGCTGCTCGTGTTGTGTTTTCATTTTGGTATATTTACTCAATTTGTGATCTGTTTCTGTAATCCACTCCTGCTTGGGCCTCACGGCCTGCAGTATATCATAAATAAAATAAATGAATAAAATGAATAACGGGAAGAGCCAGGAAGCTAAAGGCACCACTCCAGTGCAAAACATTTATACATCCTACTTTAGAAATAAGCAAACGCAGAGTTTACCGACGGTGGTGAAGACGGTGCACCCCATGGACAGGGCGATGGCTATGGCGGCCTGTCCGACTCCTCCACTTCCGGAGTGGACGAGGAGTGACTCCCCAGGCTGCATGTTGCCTCGCACCAGCAAAGCGTAGTAGGCAGTCACGTAGGCCACGGGAACAGTGCAGGCCTCTTCCAATGTCCACGATTCGGGAACTTCCCAGAGGAAGTGCGGGTCGGCGCGGACTCTCGTCGCTATGGCTTCGTAAGGCACCATGCCCGCCACCCGTCGGCCCCGGCGGTCGCGGCCCGAGAACTCTAGGCCGATGACACAGTCCAGGGCAGCAAGCTTGCCTGCGTATCATCAGGGGGAATAATAATAATTGGTTTTTGGGGGAAAGGGAATGGCGCAGTATCTGTCTCATATATCGTTGGACACCTGAACCGCGCCGTATGGGAAGGGATAAAGGAGGGAGTGAAGGGCAATGTGCGTTTTCAGGAACGCCGACCTAGAAGTCCTGTTTTAGCATCTACGCTCCTTTCTATATTCTAAATGCTTGTGAAGCGGAGTCAGCGTCACTGAGTACTCGCGGCGGCACGTACTCTTACCGTCCCACTGCTACTAAACTAGTAATGCATAATATCAGGATAAACTCCACCATGCATCATATGCTTGACATTAATTTGCGCATGCTCCCTTAGAAAAATTTCTTTAGACAGTCTATAGACTCTCCATAGACTTCTATAAAGTTTATAGACTCTCTATAGACAAACCTTTGAGGACAGTCTATAGGCAATACAAATCCTATAGACCGTCTATAGACAATAATAATAATAGTAATTGGTTTTTGGGGAAAGGAAATGGCGCAATATCTGTCTCATATATCGTTGGACACCTGAACCGCGCCGTAAGGGAAGGGATGAAGGAGGGAGTGAAAGAAGAAAGGAAGAAAGAGGTGCCGTAGTGGAGGGCTCCGGAATAATTTCGACCACCTGGGGATCTTTAACGTGCACTGACATCGCACAGCACACGGGCGCCTTAGCGTTTTTCCTCCATAAAAACGCAGCCGCCTCGGTCGGGTTCGAACCCGGGTACTTCGGATCAGTAGTCGAGCGCTCAGTCTATAGACAAGCTATGAATATATGACCGTACACTTTTGATAGACTTTTGTCTATAGACAGTTTATAGACTATGAAGAGACAAAAACAAATATCTGTAGGGAGGCAATGAAGTCTATAAGAAGTCTATAGACTGCCTATAGACCGTTTTTGTAAGGGCTGTTAATGCATTTGGTGGCCAGTGAGACTCAGTGCATTGCTACACGCGTCGATGTTCTCTTCATGGCTTAAAATCGCTTCAAGAACAGTGATTCTCACAACAAAGAAAAAAAGTAGGAAGAAATTACGACGCCGTCTGTGTCCGTCCCGCGCTGAACCAGAATCTGCAAAACATTTTCTCTTCTCATCCAGACGCTTCTCCTCAGTGATGATGATGTTTGCGAATATTTCGTTTTAGCGATTTGGCCTGAGCTTGTCTGGTCGGGTAACGGCCTTCCTATTCACTTCTACATTTAGGTGCTCTCATGGCACGATATACCTAATCCGTCATGCAGAATTTCGCTCTATAATCTAGGTGGATACACTGTTAAAAATTTTTTGTTTAAATTACTTATGCCTACATATCGTCCTTTTCTTTTTTCGTGTTGTGGCCTTCTGGAAGCTCTCAGCCCTTCTTCACTTACCTGTAAATCTCATGAAATTCAATTTTGGTCATCTTGTATGTTCTTCCTTATTGCGCATACGCATTCGCCCCGCGATTGTTAGCGAATCCTTCGCAGTGTGTATCAGTATTCCAACCCTTCTAAATACCTTCCAGCGGTAGTAACAACGCCGATAATGACAATTATGCGACAACAGCAAAACAACATGCGCAACAAAAACGACAATAGCAGCAACAACACTGACGAAGTCAGTAAGAGCAGTAGCATTAGCAGCATCAGCAACAACAACAACAATGACGACAACAAAACAACGTGAGCAACAACAACGATTGCATCTACAAAGACGACCACAGCAACTACACCACAGTAGCATTACCAACATCAATTACATGATAATAATAATAGTAATAATAATAATAATAATAATAATAATAATAATAATAATAATAATAATAATAATAATAATAATAATAATAATAATAATAATAAATTGGTTTTTTGGGGAAAGGAAATGACGCAGTATCTGTCTCATATCTCGGCGGACACCTGAACCGCGCCGTAAGGGATAAAGGAGGGAGTGAAAGAAGAAAGGAAGAAAGAGGTGCCGTAGTGGACGGCTCCGGAATAATTTCGACCACCTGGGGATCTTTAACGTGCACTGACATCGCACAGCACACGGGCGGCCTAGCGTTTTGCCTCCTTAAAAACGCAGCCGCCGCGGTCGGGTTCGAACCAGGGAACTACGGATCAGTAGCCGAGCGCCCTAACCACTGAGCCACCGCGGCGGGTAACATCAATTACAATAGTTAAAATTAATAACAACAGCAGCAACAACAACGACTACAAAATAACATGAGCAAAAATACGCCATTTTGTATGAAGACAACAGCAGCAACAACAGCGGTCATTACATCATTAACAGTATAATTGACGACGACAGTAGCAGCAACAGCACCCGCAGCGTCAACAACAATAAATTAGACAACAGCAGCAACAACAACAACGTCAACAATAACGACAGCAGCAGCAGCACTAGTGCATGGATAGTAAGCATCACTATTGGGGAAGCACTCACCACGTGGGACATCTGGCGGGACCTTTCCCGACGCAAGCATGACGTCGCGGAAGTTCAGCGCCGAGTAGTAGACGTCACAGAGGACCCGGCTGGGGTCAGTTCCACTTGAAGGGGACGCGTAGCGCAGCGGAGATTCGTACCACTGCAGGCTCGACAGGTCCCCACGTGTCTGCACGTTCATTACAGCGAACTTCGTGGCCACCTTCAGTCCTTCGCCTGCCATGCGTTTGTGCGCAGAAAAAAGTAATAAAACAGGTGAGGAGGATTTAGACGTCTTGCCAACCCACATTGCGGGGCGTTCCGAAGAGAATACTTTAAGGACTGTCACTTTAAGATTTAAAAACAAAATTAGCTCAAATTCTCCCCCACCAGTCTGGTTCAAAGCAATATTGTTTGTGTCTCTCTCTGTTTTTCATTCTGAGTCAACGAAAGCTTCTGCAAAAAAGCATTTGGCCGCATTTGCTCGTCGCAAAGAATTTTGACGTTTTCTGCTGTGTTCCGAATGCTGCAAGGGAAGCGCTGAGCGAAGGCAGCTAAGGAGGGATCATCGCATTTTCCTGTATCCGCGTGCACAATAATTTCGACCACCTGTGGATCTTTAACGTGCACTGACATCGCACAGCACACGGGAGCGAAACGAAAAGGCGCCAGTGTGCTGTGCGATGTCAGTGCACGTTAAAGATCCCCAGGTGATCGAAATTATTCCGCAGCCCTCCACTACGGCACCTCTTTCTTCCTTTCTTCTTTCACTCCCTCCTTTATCCCTTCCCTTACGGCGCAGTTCAGGTGTCCAACGATATATGAGACAGATACTGCGCCATTTCCTTTCCTCAAAAAACCAATATTCCTCATTTTGTTGCCCCTGAAAAAGAAGGAACGATCCGAATTTTGAATGCCAGTAATGATGTACCCTAGTTAGGGATAATAATAATAATTGGTTTTTGGGGACAGGAAATGGCGCAGTACCTGTCTCATATATCGTTGGACACCTGAACCGCGCCGTATGGGAAGGGATAAAGGAGGGAGTGAAAGGAGAAAGGGAGAAAGAGGTGGCGTATTGGAGGGCTCCGGAATAATTTCGACCACGTGGGGATCTTTAACGTGCACTGACATCGCACAGCACACGGGCGGGCGCCTTAGCATTTTTCCTCCATAAAAATGCAGCCGCCGTGGTCGGGTTCGAACCCGAGTACTCCGGATCAGTAGCCGAGCCGGAGTACCCGGGTTCGAGGGATAAGCGAACGACTTCGATATCAATTCGTTATAACCGTCTTATCATTATATCAGCAACAAATGAAATTTCAGAATTTCTGGATGTGAAGCGCCCTGCAAGCAATTGATTGCTGTTTGCAAATGATAACTTTATATAATTGTACCTTACTGCACCAATATCCTGGACTATGCTCACGGTCACGAACTGAGCGAGGTCGTGCTTTCATACGATTTCCGCCCATGTTTCGCTGTGCGGGATTCAAAACACTCACTCCACGGAACGGACTGGTGCCTGAAGGATCCCCAGTGCCCGTCGCGGTACACGTTCATGACGAGGTCTCGCTGCAGCAGAGCTTCGTACGCCTCGTTGCTGGGACTGAAGTCGGCCACCTTGTTCGACCCCTCAGTACTCGCGTCTAACACGCACCTGTGTGAGAAAATAAAACATCGTCGCGTCCCGTCCCACTGCGCGAAAAAGCTACCGTGGTAACAGTGTCACTTTTCATCACGCAAAAACATTGCTGAACGTGATATTATGACGCCAAACAAAATACTGGCTAAAAAAAAGCCTACTGGTATTGTGAAAAACGTGGCCATGGCATTTAAAGAGTGCTGGGACAATGGAAAACGGTGTGAAATTGGGCTAGTTGGTTGAGATTCCAGGTGGTGAGGTTTTAGCCTTACTTTAGCATTATTGTAATGTTTTCATGTTATTTCCATCGGGCGAGCGAATTGTATTTATGACTGTTTCCTCTGGCCTGACTCGACTACAAATGTGTATGCATTTTTGCTATTTTTATTTTATCAGTAAATTTGTTTTGTCAGTGTTTCTTGATTTATATCATAATAATTTTATGTTCTATCCGCTCTCGGGGAGTGAAATATCATTTATAAGGCTCTACTGTATACTGTATTGTATTATATGTTTCTTAGAATTAAACAATGCCGCAGTACCGCCGTCTGCTGCATGAGGGCCTGCGGCTCTGTAAAGCTGTCATCCATGACAGCTTTTACTACCGGCCTCGAGTGTGGTGTGCCCTATATCACACAAATGAAGGGATTATTAAGTAAACATAATGAAAAACAGCGCGTTTACGAGGGACAACCCACTATGCTTTGTTGCCTCATGTGTGCCCTGTCAGCGCGCTGTGTTCTCATTGTGTTTACAGGGACGCTGATTCTAGAAAGACCTCAGCGGCAAATAAACCTTAATGAAACCTCTACTGCTGAAAGTGAGTACCGGAAGAAATAGTGAAAGCAGCATAGGCGTCCTTAAGCGAGAAGGCTAGCTCTGAATCTTTTAATAGAAAGCAAAGCATTGAACCATATATAAAGCACCAACGCTGAGAGTACG
>JARKHS020015417.1:0-86090 GCA_030143305.2 Amblyomma americanum | reverse complement strand
CATTGAGCTATATAAAGAACCAACGCTGAGAGTACGAATCAGCGAAGGACTCTCGCGTTAGTAAGACTTGTGGTACGCCTGAGGCAGATTCACTCTTTTTAGCGTTGAATAGGGCTACGTGTATTCCAGTTTTGGCCTTAAAGACAAAAATCCCGTAGTCGTTATGTTCTCTCGGCAAAACTACCGCACCTAACCCAGTTTGTCTGACGCTCCGCCCACGTGTAAAAATGTGGACGACTGATTCGTGGTATTGTTTTCTTTAATTTCCATAGTGAGGGCAACTCGAACTGAAGTTGTTCAGACGTGCGGCAAATGCAGGGTTTCTAACAGGATATGCTGATGACTGCTTATACTATTGGCAAAATCTAAATTAAGTTGTAAAAATGCCAGCACTACCAACAATCCACCCTTCCTTCCCCGTGTCTCCGATATGAAGGAATTTTCCGGAAACGCGTCAGACGTGCTTACCCACAGGCAAGTCCGTCAAAAAGCAAATGGTTGATTGAAGTGCAATGGTTATTTGCAGCTAGGTTTTTATTTGCAGCTAGGTCTTCAGAATGAGCGCTTTCCGCAACGGCATCAGATAGCTCTCTTAATTTCTCAAAGGTCTGTTTCTTAGCGCAATCTTTCTCTCCGAACTTTCTGCATTACCTCTCGCCGCGTGGTCTGTAAAACAGGGGCACCTCATTTTTGAGCGATGCAGCTGCAATGAATGCAAAAAAAAGATGTACAACTGAAATTTCGCTTCTATGTCAGAAACGTCCCGAACTTTATGCCGCCATCTGCTAGGCGGTGTAGAAGGAACAGGTTAGGGTCTTGATTGAGTGACCTCCTGGTTTGTGCTGAGACTACGCCGTGAAGCACTGGACTGTCCATAATATTGCCTCCACATGGCGATATCCCCGATAACAGAGAAGTTCCTATTTACCGGGTGACTGGACAGTGAACTTCAAACAGTTGAAAGTTAGCCCTCGTGGCGTGTGTTTCGCTGCATGTCCTATGTGTCTGCGCTAAGCTATTCTCATCATGTGTCACCAACTGGCCGGATCTTGTTCTATTCTTTATAGTTCACGCTGTACCTGCAGTTCTCTCTCTCGCAAGCGCAATTCTGAAGCGATGGCTTCCTTTCTAAAATTTGGTCATAAAATTTTCGCGCCTGATTTTTGTATCCTGTAGCCGTAGGATACCGGTTCGCGGCCGTTGACACCAGTGTACACGAATTGCATTGATGCGCTTCTCTGATAGCTATCCAAAGGACAATGCAAGGTTACTTACACTTCGCAAGGTTACTTACACTTCGTATCCCTACGCATAAAATTAATTTATTAACTTAGTACGTAGTGCAGTCCCATGAGAGCAAGCACGCGGGAAATTTCAATGCGACACATATGCATGAGTGATGAGGAAAACATACACAAAATGTGCGCTTGAGTCAAAAGCTAGGGGCAGACTAAAAATGGCATTATCATTCAACGACCTGCCAAAGACAGAAAAAAATACACGCGACGACGCAAAAAAAAGCAGAAAATAAAGGAACCGCAGAACAAATTTTAGCGGCTAAACGCTAATGCATGGAATCAGAAACGGCGTTTTTGCGGAAAGAAGAGCAGAAAGAGAACAGAAAAGAAACAAAAGAGAAAGCAATCGAAAGTCGTAACATTGCTTCCACTGTTAGTCCCTGACAAATCCTCCGTCACGGGTATGTGCCATTCCAACAGAGGCCAACAGCAGCAGCATTGTTGCTCGTGCGTACCTGATATGGCGTCCGCCAGTCTCCTGCCGGACGCAGTTGGTGAGACCTACAATGCCACTGACGTCGGCGCCTTCGGCGAGCAACCAGATATTCTCCCCAACTGCCTTACTGTCGTGTTCGACGGCCTTGTCCTTGAGCGTCTGAACCCAGTTCAAATCGTCGTTCTTTACTCTGATGAACGCCTGCTTGGTCACGTCAACAGTCTCGATAATTTTCCGGAACAGTAGCAGCTCCGAAAGGTTATTCGACTTCATTCCCACCAGCTGAAATTTGCGAGCTTTGAGCGCTGAAGTCATCTCCTCCATGGTGTGTACTCGTAGGGGAACACCGCTTAGCTTGGACAGAAACAACTCCGGCCCCGTCAGTGCCGTGCGGTGGGAAAGCAGTACGAATCCACGATCCTTGCACACCGAGGACAGCTCTTGGGCCAAAGTTTCGGGGCCGCCGAAGACACCCGTCACGCCACAAGCTACTATAACAAGGTCGACCTCCGGCATTTGTCCCTGGGAAACAGTGGAAGGGCTCCAGGTTATAGTCCTCACCCCTTCCGGAATTTGATCGGCTGGAATGGCGTCTGGACTGGGGTGGGCCACAGTGTATTCGGTCTTTAGTTGGACGTTGTAGGGAGACACATAGGAATGCGCCCACGGCGTCATAAGTGAGACACGTCCTTGACCCGCAAGCTCCAGCACTCGAATCTTTGTGAGGCTTGTGTTCTCAACCACGACATCAAGAAGGTGCCTCAAGGGGTCCTCTTCGAAGAGGGCCGTGTTCAGAAGGTCCTTCTGCAGACGCTCCATGGAGGATAGAAGCGCTGATTGGACAGTGGAAGCCAGCGAGGTGGATGATTTGGATTCATTCAGTACGGAAATGAGCACCTCCAGGAGTCCGTGGTTTTCCGCAGGGTTCTCGATGTACTGGCTGAGTTGATCTTCCGGAATGGCCCGGTAGCCATTGATGACGTCGTGCAGGTGCGCCTTGCCATCGCCGTACGAATCGACGATGCGGTGGGCGACGCCGCAGCATGCTTCAACGTACTCTCGCACGCGGCTCTCCCTTTGTTCCCTTGTCGCTTCGTCATCCTCATACGGTACAAAACGGTACTCCTCTAGTACCGGGTTCTGTTGCAGGGGGCGTCGCTGAGCAACGCTAGCGCTCAGGCCACGCAAAGCAACGCCACCAGCGCGGCAGGTGTTGAGGTCCCAATTGCAGATGGCGTCCACTCCTGCGTTGTGAGAAGAGAGTAGGCATGAAATGTCATCAGAGCGATGGCACTTATGTTGTCTTGCAAGAACTACCCGGTTTCTTCGTAACGAAACACCCTGATTGGTCGACAGGGCCGTGAAGTCATCAGCACTGCCAAATTTGAAAACCTTCGGACCAGAATGTTCGAGTACCTTCCGGTGAATAATCATATGGGATTATACTAGCCCGATCCACTCAACCAACTTAATCTCTCCAGTAATCCACACAACTCCACTTTAATCAACTCACTAATCCTAACTAATGTGTAATATTCCACCAATCAATTCTAACTAATCCACATTGATCCACATCTAATCCTCACTAATATACCTGAACGCACCCACTGATCTAACCCTTTTTCTACAGTGGGTTTATATCCGAAATTAGGGAGGTCCTTTGAAATACTTGAGGGCGGGCCAATTTCCAAGTGCTATCGCATTTTCTTATTTAACAATATTCTTGATAAGGTACGAAGTTCTAATCGCAGAGTTCGAGTCACCAACGACACAATAGTCGCCATGCTGTTTATACCGCTTCAAGGTATAGCATGTTGACTGCATAGTTTTTACATGCTCCCGCCCAGCATGTCATAATTTTTACAGCGCCGATCTTAAGCACTCTGCATTGAGCGGTGCCGCCGTCGTCCCTCGGCGTAACAGAGCGAACGAGGAGCGCAGTGGAGGAGAAAAGAGCGAATGCAGAGCGCAGCCAAGGATGAAAGACAGCAATAGCGTGAGGACGGGGCTCCGAGATGGCGCCAAACTTCGCGCCCCGTACTTTTTTCCCCCCGAGAACGCTGGGCGAGCAAGCGCAATATAAAGTCACGAAAAAGAACAACCTGAGCGCATTGGTTGTGCAGATTCGTTCGAAGGAAGCCTTTAATTACAGTTTTCACTTCACATCAACATCATCATCATCATCATCATCATCAATCATCTGCCTGACTACACCCACCGCAGAGCAAAGGTCTCTCCCATCCCTTACAAAAATAGTCTATAGACACTCTAAAGACTTGTTATAGACTCTATTGCCTTTCTATAGATATTTATTTTTGTCCATTAATAGTCTATAGACTGTCCATAGACAAATGTCTACTAAAAGTGTGTGGCCATAATTCTATACATTGTCTATAGATTGTCTGTAGGATTTGTATTGCCCACAAACTGTTTTCTAGGGTTTGTCTATAGAGAGTCTATAGACGTTATAGATAGAAATCTGTGGACATTATGTAGACTCTAAAAAAATTTTTATAAGGGATGTCTCTCGAAATAACCCTGTCCTTTGCCAGCTGCGGCCTCGCTATGCCTGCAAACTTCTTAATAGATTAGGAGTTCTGCTGGGTTGAAGCGACCGCAACTAGCGAAGGACAGCGTTAGTTAGAGTTCAGTGAGACAGGCCATTATCCTGAAGTGGAGGTGGGAGGCTTACGATGAAAATGGTAACACTCATGTGGCACATTCGAAATCTCACCTGCGTCTCCGGCCTTTCCAATGACCTCCGCGTGAATCTTGGGGTCAATGCGGCATGACTGAATGCTGACAGGCAGTATGAAGCTCCTATGCGGATAGCTGAGGACGCTAAGCTGGAGCATGGCGTCGATGAAGGTCACCCAGTTGTCCTCCCACTTGAGCTTCGCATGGGGCTCTGCAAAGAATTATGTCAAGGAAACGACACTTAAAGCGCGAAGAAGACAATAACGTGGCCTTCGAAGAGTAATTAAGGCAACGACAAAGCAACCGATTAAATGCTGTCTTATATCTCCAATGTGTTTTAAGCGGTGTTCATTGCGTCGTTTCGGTGCCGTGGAGGCATGGCAGTTACGGACTGAAAATGAGCTCAGACAAAGCAAGGGGGAACAAGAGGCACTGAAACGACGGTAAGTTACTACCTGTATGCTCAGGCAGAAACAATAGCAAATGAGTGTAAAAGATGCTGCGCCAGCAACTAAAACGTATGGATTTTGCCCAAATTAAAGCAAGTGGCGCAATGTCTTGATAAGTTAGCTATAGCGTTCAATAAAGATTTATTCGGCCAGGAATTATAATAGCCCGTTGGTCGTTTTCAAATCAATTTCGGTCGGATCAGTCAAAACAGCAGTTTTCGTGAAGGCTCAGACAACACGCGCCACGTGACCAGATCCAAACCGACGTAAAGTGCAACTCAAAAACCTCTCAAAACAATTTGTTCTAACTGGAATGACACTGCTGCCATGGCGGGAAGGAGAAACCGAACAAACCGGCTTTGTTTCGACGAACAACGCGAATTAAGCGAACTTCCTGGTGACACCACTAACCGTGGGAGCTACATGAAAAAACGACATCAGGCAATGATTACGAAGGACCGCAAAATGTTTAAAATGACAACATTGCAAATTCTGCTTCAGCAGGATCCAATATTGCCCTAGTGGATTACATGGCTTGGTCAGAGACCTAAAGTTTACTTAAATATAGTTCGCAACGTGTCGCCGTCATGTTTCCTTCAAAGAATCAATTGCCCATAAATGAACTCGTCCCATGTCCGTTGTTCACGCACAATAATGTCCCGTGAACAGGCAGAATGTAGCATATATTTTTATCCTTGTTCGAGATACAAAAAGTACGGTTACATTTCCATTGACAATTAGATAAACAGGCCTTTAATATCTCTACTGCGGTGTGCCGCATGTAAAAGACTCAAACATTGTTTTATCTGCAGTGAATACCTTAGCTTGTTGTATGTGGCGCGACAATGCAGAGGACGAGTACAGCTTACTTTGTACGCCAGCCTTGAGGATGGCCTGGAAAGAACCGTAGTACTCGTATCCGCGAAGCCTGAGTTCCTTGTAGACGTCCGCGCCGTCCAGGTCGTAGGCCTCTGAATCCTCTGGTGCTTCGGGGGGTTCCTTGTCCAGCACCCTCTCTCCTTCTTCGGCCAAGCGGATGCGGCCTCTCGCCACTGCCGACCCGGACTCGCACACTTCGAACTCACCCGATGCGGGCATCAGGTTCACCTTGAAGCGCACGGACCCTGTGTAGGCAGAACTCAGTATGTCAGCTAATAGTTGGCGCTCGGCTGCTGACCCGAAAGACGCGGGTTCGATACCGGCCAGGGCGGTCGAATTTCGATGGAAGCGAAATTCCAGATGCCCTTGTTCTGTGTGATGTCAGTGCGCGTTAAGGAACCCCAGGAGGTTGAGATTTCCGAAGCCCTTCACTACTGCAATGCCCCTTATAGCCAAAGTCTCTTTGGGACGTTAAATCCATATAAACATATGTGCACTAATAGCACCGAATTCGATGTCTCGCTCGTCACGTGGAACGGTAGAACCTACGACTATCTTAATCTCTCCTCGTCCTCCTTCTACTAGTTAGTATGACAGACAAACGGCAAAAATGCTTTAGCAAGGCTTTAGCAAAATATTTGCGATACTCTCATGAAACCCAAGGAAAAGTTTGAATTGTCCATCTAAATATATTTATCAGGTCTGGATGGCCTCATGGTTGTACAGAAATAAATGTAGTCTTAGGCCCAACAGTTCCTTCCATATTACTTTTCTTCATGCTCTCTAGTACGGGTGTCTGGGCCTGCAGAACATCCTGTTGCGAAATAAGCGCCGGAAAAAGTGCGCGGAATTCTCACAAAATGAAAAAAGTCCGAACCCTGCTTATTAGCCAAGCCTCATCAAATACTGCCTGCCCAACTTATGACGAAAGAGGGAGGTTTTGATGCAGAATGTGCGCGCTCAGCTCGTGTTTTTACAGCGATAGCTGTCAAGGGTACATTTCTCGGTTCTGCGGCATCGACATCGTCAGCGCAACGCCTCGCCACACTGATTGATCAGCATGCAGTGGCGTCATGGATGATGTCCCTGCTACTAGCCATGCTGATTGGTCATCATGCAAATTACGTCGCGTATGACGTTGTGGCGACGTGCCACGTTGTGTGATCCAAAAGCAATGCCGTCACACGCACTTTGGCAGAGAATAAGACAAATAATAATGAATAAATAACAATCCCTTTAGCACTGCAAGCAGCTAGCGCTTTATATCGCCTAACAGTATGACAGCCGTCCTGTGAGTTTTTGAATGAGGAGTTGTTGACGCGTTTCCCGTGACGTCACCACATGCACCTGTGCAGCGCTTGATGTCTAATAGTCAGCATCGATGCCAGTAGTTAACTGGGCCAAGTGTTTCGTGAGGAAACCGACTTAATCAGGGAAAGTCTCAGCTGTGCAGATTGCTGAACTCGTCGGCGACTTACCGGTCTTGGGCAGAATGGTGGCCCGGTGCAGAATGACGTCTTCCAAGACCACAGGCGCTTGATCCAATGGCTTGGCATGGCGGCTGGCCAGACACTTCCAGGCGAGCACCAAGTAACCGGATGCAGGAAAGAGAACTCGTCCGTCCGGCTTGTGACCAGTCAAATACTTGTCCGTTTCGTTGCCCTCAACGTCGACGTCTACTTCCGTCTGTGGGAACAAGCAGCAGACAGGCAGGTTATAGAATACAAAAAAAGATAAAGGTATTAGAGTGGCGGAAATTGAAACAGGTATAAACCTTACGGGCGGATGCAGACAGATATCGGTATAAACATTGGCGCGCAACTTTGTACGTGTTTTAAATATGATTGAAACTGGTTAATTAGAACCACACTTTCAAACAATCCAAACTTTTTGCGTCCGCAGCTGAGAGTTCTTAAACAATGATAGTCGGCGTGAGCTCGGAAGCAGGCCACATGAGGAAAAAAAAGATGAAACTATAGCAACGCAGGAAAAGCCTTGGAAATCTCGGTTTCTTTTTTAACCACTGGGACTGTAACATGGACCCCAACATCCTGTCTAGCTTCATTTCGTGAAGCTGCCCTTGAAGGAAAAACTGATCTCCAAACAAAACTGAATGTGGTTTGGCGGGTAATTTATCCACATTGAGTCAAGATGTCACCTAAAACGTGCTAAGAATGAATTAAATCTTGGGCTGGTTTCCGCAGTTTCATAATGTGTTAAGTTCCGCGAAGAGAGAGGCAAGGGGCAATACAAAGCATAAAATTTAATTACGTGTTCTTTGTCGTCTTCTGCATGACATTCCGCATCATGGAAGTCAGGCTAAAAGGTTTGGGGCGGTCGGCAATGCGTGGCATTGTGCCATGGTGATCAGCCTTCAACAATATTTCATTAATGCGTTAGCATTAGAGCGTTTATGCAAACGAAAACCTGGCCATGTCCGTCTGCCAGTGACAACGTCTTCTAGCGCGATTCGAACCCATGACGGCGCGAAGAGGCCACTCGGTAATTGGTGAAGCCTATTGACTCAAGTGGTAAACTGCCAGCCTATCTCGATATCGTCGTCTTCATCAGCATTCACCCGCTTCCAAACGCAGCATACATCGTAACACGGAAAGGTCGGAGGCTTGTGCCACGGCACCAGGGCAACAAATAACGGAATATCACTCACGGACAAAAATTTTGAAAATTGGAAAATGTAAGACACTGTTACGGAAATATTGAAAGAAATGGTCTGGTCGAATATTCTTCTGATATCTAGCAAAATCTTTCTTTTACAGTGTTTCCATCGATCGCATTGAACAGTAAAGACTGCCTTAGAAAACCGATGGGGAACGGTTTTGACGATAGCAAAAACGTTAATAGAAAAAGAGTTCAAGACTGCCGTTGGGTGATCTGCCGATATATTAATTTTTATAGTGAAATCTTACATTATATGAAAAAAATTGGGTTCAGAGACGGTTTTCCGCTCAAGAACGCTTTTGTCCAGAATTGCTGGGTATGTGGTGGGGCGAATTCAGTTCTCAAAGCAAAGCGCCCACGAAATCCGAGCCCACAAGCTAACGCATTCCCTACGCAGCAGTCGCATTGATCGGTCGTGAATTTCTTTGCAGGGTATTCAAGCTCCTGCAGCATCATAAGATCTTTAGTTCCGAGGTGATTTTAGCTAATCGGTAACTTGTGGCTGTAAATCTTTCACAGTTTTATTGAGTCAAGAGTGTCATATCCCACCTGAACTGCCGTGGGAAAGTCTTTCCACCCGGCGACCGTCCACGTCTCCGAGTGGTCCCAGCTGACCAGGTGCCCAATGTTGGGTGTCCCACGGGGAACAGGCCACGGAACCGGAGGATAAAGAGGAGACAGGTCCATCTGGACTCCCAGGGTGTGAAGCTTTCCCAGTGAGCCAAGGAAGAAGTCCAGGTTGTCTGTGTCACGCTTCATCACGCCCAGACAGGTGGCAGCTGGACCCAGGGCGCGACGCAGGATCGGCTGTTGGACGAAGGAAAGTGGGGACAAACATGGAGAGTAAAAACAAGTATAAATACGCCAGGTGCTGTTTTGAAGCGATGGTTGCACGGGAAGGTTTCTCCGGCGTAAAAGATGGCTGCCTCGGTGTTGGTTATGTATGTGGCAGCTGTGAACTGACGTTGACGTCCTGGTCGATGAGAATGCTATCCAGGCGGTGGAAAAGTGGGCGACATATATTGAAAGTGCCCTATTGCAGGTTCCAAGTTTTAGGTTTCTGGAAGTCCTCTCCTGGAACCTGATACTCAGAGCCTGCATCAGGGAACTCCCCTTTGGAACTCAGGTTTGCAGTGAAGGGTTCGAAGGGAGGCGGGGGGGGGGGGGGGAGGGGATGTGCGTGAGCTTTTTGCGGTCACTTATGTGCAGTGGGAGACAGTGAAAAGCCTGGAGGTTTTTGCGCAGCTTTTTCGATTATCACAAGAGTTTGACCATGGGTTGGAAAAAGATTGGAATAATCCCAACAGCAGAAAACTATTAGCCTCAGCAGAGAGAAAATAACGTATGTTCACAACAGCGCTCGGGTTTACAACGACAATTGTAAAAGTAAATTTCTGCCAGCGTCGTAGTGTGCCGATCCCAATTGGAACATCCGGCATTCATCTCATGGTCATTGGGGTATTATCTATGTTGGTCTATCTTTTGTGAGCCTTCATGTGTTAGGGATAGGAGCGCGATTCTCTTATTTGGTCTGGAGGTTTGCGAAATATCTGAGAGTTTTTGCGCTGTTAAACACAGCAACTAGTGATTCTACAGAAGAGCAAACTGCAGTTCCTTCGTTATGATGATTGTTTATCTCAAGCGAAGAACCCGATTTTCACGTTACGAAGCCTTACGGTACGGAGGACATCACTAAAAAAAATTCAAAAAGTGGTAGCTCAGGTTCACTGCTGGAATCTCAGACGACTTAAGTTTAGTTCATTGAAATCGGGCTCAGGAAAGCACATGAGGGGTAAGAACATCCCGACATTACGAGGAAACGAAAAAATGTACTTCAAACACAGCGCGACGTGCCCGTCCAGATAAAACAAATGAAATCAGGCACCGTGTTACAACAACAATAAGGCACTTCTGTTCTGAATTCCTTCTCCTTTGTTCGTGTATTAAGTGAACTTTTACATCTTGAGTTGCGAGGCCAACTGGAGCAGCATTCACAAATCTGAAGACAGTGATCATAAATCAACTCAGCTCAGTAAACTTTTTTGGTGAATGCTGCGGCTGAAGAAGAAATCTTTAACTTGGGACTTGCTGACAGCCTATACCTGCAAGAGGCAGTGCGGGGCGATCTCGACCACGATGGCGTTCTCGGGCACGTGCTGCAGTGCCTCACGGAACAGCACGGGCGAAAGGAAGTTGTTGGCGTGGTACTCGGCAGAGCAGAGCTGGGCGACCGGCTCCTGCCACCGGCTCTCCGGAACGGACGAGCTCAGCCAGCGCTGGCTGCGGGGCTTTGGGTCTGGAACAACCTGGTGGAAAGCGTGCGAGAAAACTCGGGAAACGAGCCGACATCGCCCACGAGGTATTTACGTAAACCTCCAACGATCTTTCTGTAGCGCAGAAATGCAGTCTAAGGCTTCCAACTACGTTCTTCCTCCACTTTTGCGTGCACATTTGAGAGCTGACCTCCTGGCTAAAGCTCTAAAGATAACACGTTTCTTCAATAGCGAAGTAACAGGACAGTTTATACATATTATAGAGGTGAAAAAAGAGAACGTGAAGAGGGATGTAAGACACGAGAAAGAAAAATAGAGTCTCGATATAATACAGAGGCTTTCGTACGGGTAGTCGATGGGTAGACGCATCCATAACTAACGCTGATTCATTTTCAAATTTTTGTACCGAACTAGAAGCCGCGTTTTAAAACTAGAGTAGTGGTTAGAAAGATTTTTCTGCATTTTTGTCTAATTTAAGGAGTACACGATGTGTTGTGCCCATGTTAATGTATGTTTTCGAACGAGCATGTCTTTTCTTTCAGTTACTTGTGCAAGTCTGTCAACTTCTTTTGAGTTTTTTCTGTGCTATGAATTGTCTAGTTTATAGTTGTGTTTTGCACCAGCCGCTTTTAGAAATGTTATCCTTTGCTATGATACATGTAATGCCCACCTGCTAAGGTCTCAACTAGAGACTGGCAGTATTCCAAATAAATAATAATAAATAAATAAATAAATAAATTTCTGCGATAGTCTGACTCAGTGATTTGCTTAAGTATCCGCCTTTTTTTTATAGGAAGAAGTCTTAGTTATAATCTTAAAAAAAACCAAGTGTGGGCATGGTATATCGCTAAGTTATAGTTAACGAGTATTGAGAAGCCCAGGGCCATTCCCAGCTGAGGCTCTGTTTCCTTGCATGTGACGCCTGCTTTTCTACGAGTTTGTTTGGAGTGGCGACCATATTATGAATATGAAAGATTTTTTAACGTGAAGCCACGTCCCCTATGAGCGGGGTAGAGCCATTGAGAGGCAATCCGTAGCTCTAAGTCGGCGGTTCACGCCTAACCATCGCTTATTCTACTAAGGTCATGTTCTACCACTGCAGTGGCGTATGTTTTTGAGCATCTTCCCCGTATGCGGGGTGTATAGTGTTCGATTCCCAGTGCCGCCGGGTAGCCACCGGTTTTTCAAAGGGTACAATTTTTCTCCGGGCCCTGTGCCCAGTTTCGTCTTGGGTGATCGGTTTGAAAAAGAACCTCTCTAACCTATCCATCGCTTCGATTGGTGAGTGGCGCGTTTATCGCGGAACTAAAATCTGCCTCCTGCGGTGAAATTCTGTGGCGCTTTTTTTTATTTAACACCTTTCATAGGCAGAAGTGCAGGCTTGCTGGGAGCAAAGTGAGAACATTGTCTTTGGAGAAGACAAACTTAGTTAACGGCAGTTCAAAAGCACGGAGACGTCACCCTAAAGCGAACTGCCTTTGCTGACGAGAGGTAGTTTTTAATAAGGCTTAACCCCCAAAAGGGGGCAGCGGATATTGCTGAGCCTCTTCCTAGCGCACGCCCCAGCCAGAAGCCGGAGGTCATTGGTACGTATTAGCAGCGGTGGGTGTCGCGCGATGGGTTTGAAAGAAACGACCTCCTGCAGAAAACCGATGACAACAAGGCCACAGCCACACGGCACCCGAGACATCCGAGCTGCCTACTGGGTGAGGTGGGGTAATAGCTACAGCGTTGTGCACACAACTGCCTGCATTGAGCTCGAGGTCACTGAGCGACTACTGAACCCGGTGTTCACATTGTAAGACATACAATTGGGGTTTGCTGCCCCAGCGGCCAGTGCCGCCGAAGGAGAGAAAGCTGAAGAAGACGAAGCTGACGCCGTTCAGTTGGCGAAGAAGACGAAGCTGACGCTCTCGAACTCTTTTCATTTCATTTTATTACCTTAAAGGCCCCAAAAGAGGGGTGTTACATAAGGGCTTGGAGCTACGCTGTGTTGACAAAGATTTTGACTGTCCACATTTCTTGTGCGTCTGATTTGCGTCTTTACAACATAGACAAAAAGATTGCTGAATATTTCTGCGAGAAATTTACACCTACACGTTTATCAGGCGTGCCATTGCGGACTACTTCGAATCTCTTTCAATTACATGAATTTCTAACATGCATCGGAAACTAAGCCTTCACAACTGTAATTCCGTTTCTCTTCCATCTAAATCCAGTCGTCACGTCCGAGATCGAAACCCACATTTTCATGCTCAGCAGCCGGACGCTCTAACCTCTGAGTCATTGCGATAGGCGTTCACATGTAGAAGAATTACCTTTGAAAGGGCCTCGTGCAGTGCGGGCCCGATGCTGTGGATGTGCTTGCAGTGGAAGGCCACGTCCAGGGTGTCCACCAGTCGGGCAAAGATGTTCTCCGCCTTGAGTTCCGCGACCATCTCGGCCACCGCATCGGCCGGTCCCGAGACAGTCACTGAGTCCTCGGCGTTGTGACATGCCGGGTAGACGTCGAAGGGGCAGCGCTTCGTAGCCTCTTCCCACGTAAGGCCTGAGTAACATGTCCCACAGTCTACTTACAAGGGTACACTAGTTACAACGCATTCGCACTAGTAATGGCCACTCCCATTGACTGCACGGATGAGAAGTGAAAAAAAATGCACTGGCGATCACACACCGTTTTGCTACATACACCTGCGTTAGCACTGTATGTTGTACACACTACTTTGACAGTAATCACCTTTTCACTGTGCTTTTAAATTCGACTTCGGCGTCGCTTTTTCACACTGCAACTGTGTGGGCTTCTGCATGTGGAGGTTGGAGAGGGCTCAGTGGTAGCAGGTGGTTCATTCTACGCTAAAAGCAGCAGACTTTGCGATCCCCCCCCCTCCCTCTCACAGTTTCTTCCAGGAAACTTATGGCTCTTTGTTGCACCGTCGAAAGTAATTACTGCCAATATTTCCCGGAAAAAATTTCCGGTCATGTGTCAGCACTTTGAATTTTTCAGACAAATGAAAAGCAATATGTCGTTAAAGAAAACCATTTTTTATTTTATGCTGCAAAATTTTTCTGAACAATGCAAAGCGTTGTGCTTTAGTATCACAAAACAAAGAAGAGGCAGTAAAACGTGTTTATCTACTTTTAATGAATTATTTTAGCCTGAAAGTACCATTTTTGTAACGAAGAAAAAATCTAGTAGGGTTTCAACGCTGTTAAATCGAGTAGAGGTGCGAAAACACGTATTTAGCCTGATTGGCTTATGGTTTCGCTTTGCTGTGTCGTCGGCACGTCTGGCGACAATACTAGACTCAGGTTAAGCTCTGATCGAGGTTAAGCTGATCTGGTCTGTTCGCGCCGCAGATTTGATAAAGGCGACTAAGTGCAATGCACAGAAGAAGAAGAAGAAGAAGAAGAAGAAGAAGAAGAAGAAGAAGAAGAAGAAGAAGAAGAAGAAGAAGAAGAAGAAGAAGAAAAGAGGAAGAAGAAGGAAAAGAAGAAAAAGGAAAAGAAAAAGAAGAAGAAGAAGAAGAAGAAGAAGAAGAAGAAGAAGAAGAAGAAGAAGAAGAAGAAGAAGAAGAAGAAGAAGAAGAAGAAGAAGAAGAAGAAGAAGAAGAAGAAGAAGAAGAAGAAGAAGAGTGTGTTGCATTTTAAAATCAGGCGTGATCGGCTGCGATAGCATAGCGCCCTCGAGCAGTGGCCAGCGAAGCTGATCTGTTTGCGCTGCCTCGGGTTTGAAACCCATTCGCGGTAATATTTGTTTTATTTATGTATGGGTTGTTGCTATGCTAGGTTTGGCCACGGTTACCCCCAAGGTTACCCTATTGGCTATACTTGGCGCGACGCTCCTCCGAACAAACCCGAGCTTAACCGAGTTACTCCGAGGCTTCACGCAAGATTCTTGGTTGGGACCGCGTTAAGCAGTTCTTTTGCACTAAAGTGCACGACATTCCTGAGCAAATTAAACATTACCTCGGCTCACTTTGACAACTACTACTTAGTAAATGTGTGTGAACTCGAATGGAGCAGAATAAATATCAGAAAAAAATGATATTGAAATTGGAATAAAAAGTAAAAATACAAAATGCAGCTCACTGTATAGCTAATACGGTTATAATTATGCTCAGCTACTTTTATCGGACTCTAATGCTTTCAGCGAGATAAAGTTTTGGAGTTGAGCATGATCGCCGCTGGTGATTGTTGTACCGCAATGCCACTGCACTGCAGAGCACTCTCTCGTTAGTCCCTAAAAGGCAAACACTGGCCATTTTCGCTTTTACTTTTCAAGTGGATACTGAGACCCGCAGAAACAAAGTGACGATTCGAGTTCAATGTCAGTATATGCTATCTTCTCGTCTTGCGGTGTAGGGTTGGGTAACGATCGTATGCAAGCGCTGGGCTCTAGCGTTTGTATAGCCTTTGTTTGGCGCGAAGTAGCTGCGCCGAGCTGCTAGCGAAAGCACACTTTGCATGCGCTGGGGCTTGCTAACAGACGTCAGATGCCTACACCATCGCTAATTGCCCAAGCATGTTGCACAGGGGATGTTCTAGTGTGCTAGAACTTATAGTGGCCATTCCCCCGCATTTGGGCGTTTTGTGTTTGTCTGTCTGTTCGTGTGTTTGTATGAAGCCGGTTTTGTGACAAGCTGCTCTCCTGCCTACCGGGTGGCGGGCAACTTGCCCACCGTGTCAGGCAGCAGCCCATTTAATCGTAAGAGGCTGCTCGCGAAGAGCAACCTGGATTGCATCCCAACCCAAGCAACCCAAGTCGCACCGATAGCAACACCTGCCATAGCACCTGCCTTGTGCCACTGCGCCTCTGCTGACCTGTCAACAAGGTCGGTAACATGCCAAGTGTAGCCGGTGGTAACGAGGCGAGAACATGGGGCGCTGCGCCCCTACTCACCTGCCCACCTGATTGCTTACCTGCCAAGGTGTAGACTGTGGTAACCAGGCGAGAACCTGGGGCGCTAATTAGGCGGCACCACCCCTAAGCGCACCGAGGTAAGCGGAATGAGCAGCAGCGGTTAGGAGGAGAACGTGATTGGAATGATGCTTGCACAGTAGCTAAACATAAGAAGAAGTTGGGGTGGTAATTAGGTAGTAGTCTGGTAACACCTAGTAGGCTGTAGTTCCAACTGGCAAGTCACGCCATGCTAGCGCATATATACGCATTTGGCCGAAGTACCCAAATCGACTAACATTTTTTTCATTGTTATTTGATAACAGACAAACAACTACTACTGCTAACACTTACCGACGGCGGCCATGGCTCCCTTGGGGAGATTGCCCAGCTCGGTGCAGCGTCCTCGCCAGTATGAGCACAGTACGGTCTGCTCGGCGGTGAGACCTCCGTCGGCATAGGCGCAGCCGATCTCGCCCACCGAGTGACCCACTAGACCATCCGGCTGGAGGCCAATAGCCCGGAGCAACTCCACTAGCGCCACCTGTTGGTAAAACAGAAATGCAGGCATGAGGTGTCATTTTGAGGTACCACAACATGCATGTGCATGCAGGCTTGCTGTGCATGAGGGATATGTGGTTGGACAAGGGTCCCTCATTTTTCATGGGTAGCCTGTGTATTGATTTGGAATGTGCGTCCCAGCACGGGACGCAGGCCTTGTCCAAAGCGTGCGTTAGACGCAGGTTTTAGACGTAAGTGATAGTCCAGTCTTCCGTTCATATAAGAATGAATGACGAAGGGAGCCGTACGTCCGGAGTGTGATTGTGAAAGTGGTGCTGCATGTGGTGCTGCGTCGGCAGTGCCCTCTTTCAGTCACTGCCCAGGAGCCTGCCCAGTGCACTTTATTATCATCACTGATCCAATTGTTATTGGGTGAAATTTTGTAGACATTCTGTATTCAGAGCAGTGCGCTTCGATGTGAAAATTTCCGAGCGACCCGGGCTCAATCGTGTAGATTCACAGTTCGGACACCGCCTCCGTGTCCCTTCACTTATTTACGCGACGTGTACATTCATTTCTTCCGTGAAACATGATGCGAGTGCTATCTACCAATGGGCCGGAATGAAACGTGAACAGGGCTTACAAACAAAACAGACTATTTCGTCACTGTAATTACAGCTATGGTATAAAAATGATGCGATTTATATTGGTGTGCTAAGGAGGCTCAGAAGTAGGTATTTACAAACTGGCTGCAATAGGAGGTCTTGCTGCGCAACTGAAAAATGAGGCATATGGGTATTCGCGTTTTGATTCGAGTCGATTGTATGTGTGCATTGCAGACGTATAGTACCTGAACTGCCGCGATGGAGATGAAAGGCGAAACCATGGTCTGCTTCCGGGCCTCTTCACTGGTCACCAGGTCGATGAGGTCAATGCCGTACTGTTCCAGCACGTCGTGGCACTTGCGAATGGAGCGGGCAAACAGGTCGAAGTGCATCATCTGCCGGGCCATGCCGGTCCACTGGCAGCCCATGCCTGTGAAAACGAACCACAGGGGTCGCTTCTCGAACGGTGCCTGGTCGACCACTTTGAGGATCTCTTTCCCGGATCCGCCGTCCACCGGCACCAGGGCATAGCCGCGGTAGGGGAACTGCTTGACGCTGGGTTGCCCCACACGATTGAGGAGAGCATATGCGGAGTCCGGAAATGGTCCATCTGCCTCAAGACGTGTCAGAGAATTCTGTGAAATAGGGGAGGGCAGAGGAAGCGAGATTAATGGCCGATGAGCAAGGTTGATTAGAGGGTGGGTTTGCGGTATTTAGCAGCCGCACTGTATGATGAAGATCGTACGCTCAGTTTGTTGCAATTGAATAATTGAACAATGTGCCCAAATATTGGCGCCGAATTTTCGTTGTACGAAAGCTTCAGAAAGAGAGAAGCTCTTGAATTGAAAAGAAATGAAGAGATGGTAAGAAGGAAGTGACCATTTGTGAACTGCACTGATTTCTTCCTCATTGAAACGCGTAGGACCTTGTCTTAAGATATGGACGAGTCAAGACAGATTGACTACAACTGGATGCGAAGCTAACAATTTTTTTTCCTTGCTGGTGACAGAATTGGCCTCCACCTCATTACCAACAAATGAAGGAAGATCGGGTCGTCGTACTTTTCATTTTCTAGACGATAGTAGTAGTGTGCCTAAATATGAGTCTATTCACTAATACAACTTGTAGCCTGACGCTTTTGAACACGCAGTTTTAAATAACGCCAACCCTCACCTTGTTAACGTTTTTTGAGAATTAGCTGAAAAACAGTTCCGAGTAAAAGAAAACTTACCTCCAGTGAGTCCTCCTTCCTACCCGCCATAAGCACGAGCCTCGGTAGTTGCGGTTTCTCGCGCGGAAAACTGTCGACACTCGGTCCAGGATTGGCCTCGAGAATGGTGTGCACGTTAGCCCCGCCAAACCCAAACGAGTTGACGCCGACCAGGCCTCCGTAGAAGGGCGTCTCCCTGTCCACCACCTCGATGCGGCCGTCGAGCAGAGCGGGCACGTCTTGGTTGGGCTCGCTGAAGTGCAGATTAGCCGCAATGGAGCCGGTTTCCATGGCCAGGATCACCTTAGCCACCGCAGGGACGCCTGGCATAGAGCGGCAGCCGTAATAAGCCCCTGTTGGGCTCTACCGTTAACAACTCGGAGAAAACTGAAATCGCAGGTGGTTTATGGGAGATGGAAGAAAGAAATTAAAAAGAACGTTCTGTGTGTGTGTGGGGGGGGGGATATGTGCGTCTTTTATGACTGTTCGCCAAACGGACAGACCAACGAAAAAGGCGGCAGTGGACAGCCGTAATATTTTATTTTTGCATTAGTGAGGGACTTGCTGCACATCCTAGTTTTGAGCTATATGTTCAAAACTGGGTTGACCTTCCGTAACAGGTAAGCCCGAAACCTGCAAAAATTCGATGAATCTATTATCTCAGTGAATAGTAGGCCTTCGCACAGGGGTTTAGCTAGTCCGGATTCTTCCCTCTTACGCTTGAAATATGTACACCCAAACATAAGCTGCGTTGGTTCTGGCGACAATGATCGGTTCACATACTCCCTGTGTTATACTATAGGACTTGAACAACCAACGCGGAGCTCATGAACACACTGCTTTGATCAGTACATGTCCATTATACTTATGAGTAATGACACGTGATGATAGGCACAGGTTTTTTTTATAATTTAGGCAGGCCTGAAAAGAATCTTTATTAGACAGGTAAGTGTAAACTAAAGATCTTATGGCGATTGCAAATGAAGCTTGTTTGGCTGATATTCTTTCCAGTATTCCACTCGTTCACATTGAGTCAGGCATCATGCATTGCATTCGTCTAGATGTACCAAAGGTACGAGAAAGAAGAATAAAGTGAACAAATTTGTCAGAAGGATGCACGATTTGTATTTCCGTATAGAGCATAAAAACAAAAAGTGCGTCTAATAACGCGTTGACTATTGTGAATAAACAGTGCACTGGCAGCAATTATAGCTCAGTACCCTTCTTGGACAATGTTACTCGCCAAGTCCTGCAGACTTGAACCCAATCGGCTATGTGCAGCCATAAAGGAGATTAATGTTGCACTGTTCATATATCCTGCATCGTTCATGTCTTTTATTTCCTGTAAATAAAATCATTATGTGTACAATACCCATTTCGCACACATCGGGATATAGATATCGAAATTTAGAATTAGACAATAGAACGGAAAATATAAAGAAAGCAGACATGCGCCAGTATTGCATTCTGCCACTGGATTATTGCTCGCTCTCTTCTCGACGTAGGTCGTAGGTTAAATGCGTACTGTCGGACAATACTCAACTTGTGGCGCGTATGTGACATAAAAAGAAGACTACTAAACATTTGGACTATTTAACTAAAGTTTAACCGTATCAAAAATGGCAACAAATGTCCTTCAGTACGAAGCCATTGCCGAAAGAACTGATCTATTGCGCTGCACAAACCCAAAGCATGGGGTATTGCGCCGAAAAAAGCCGAGTACTCGCAACAGGAGTGGCGGCGTCTCACCACATGCACTCTCAGCGTGTCCCATGTTGCTTTTGACGGATCCAATCTTGAGCGGCTTGGCGCGTCCCGGCTGGCAGAAAACGTTGCTGATGGCCCCCAGCTCCTGGGTATCCCCGGCTTTGGTGCCCGTCCCGTGGGCCTCGACGTAGGATACTTTTGTGGGGTCCACGTTGGCCTCGGCGTAGACTTCACGCAGCAGCTCCTCTTGCAACTTTCCCGAAGGGTAGGTGACTCCTACGAAGGTGATGAAAGCGGAGGGGGCGTGGTCCATCATCATTTTCGCAGCGTGTTTCAATTGGCTTACGTAGATGGATGAGATTAAGAAGTTTGCGGAGATGGGGTGGCCGCGGCTGGCAAAGGGCAGAGTTAATTGGAAAGATATGGGGAGAGACATTTTTTCTGCAGTGAGCCCAGTCAGAATGATGATGATGATGACGATGATGATGGAAAAAATCTGACTGCTAAAAAATCCATGACAGCAGTAGGGATGGCTCAAAAATAACAGAGGCTAAAATGTCGGTTGTAACAGCTGGTGCCTCAGCTGCCTTGCCATGTTTCTGCGCGATATTAGCGCGAAGAATACTCAGTGGTTGCAAAAAAGGCGTCAAGCAAAAGAATCAGGCAAGCTGCGGCTTTACACGTAAGAGTTTTGTGGCCGCTCAAGACAGCGCCTGTTTTTATTTTATTTCTGAATGTTACCGGAGCCAAATGTCGCAGAGTACCCCCCCCCCCCCACTTGCAACAACCATGATGGTGCGCATGGTTCATTCGGGCATTGCTGTAACTAAACATACCAAACACGTGTCTGTACCTTCGCTCTTGAAGCCATCCGCGTTGGACTTGACGTTAACCACCTTGGCGTAGAACCGTCGGGCCTCGGACGCCCTCTGGAGGAAGAAGGCTCCAACAGACTCGCTACGGACGTAGCCCTTTCCTGCATTCAGTAACCAGCAACTGATAAAGTTATTCTACTGTGACAGCCGTATGGGTCGCAGTTCTGCGAAATCTTGATCGTCTTCGGCGTCTTTAGGTCAGACCACAATCCCATACCCCGTGACTGTTTCACTGCACATGAACACTGCAACACTTTGACAGCCGCAGCCCCACACCCCGTAATTGTTATACTGCACACGACCAACGAAGAACTTTCGTCGCCACACCTCCATACCATGTGACTTGTTTCACAGCGCCCAGCCACTTGAATGAACACTGTCACTGCCGCACCCCCACACCCAGTGACTGTTTTACTGCACCCGACTATTGAACGCTGCCAGAGACACACCCCTACACTCCGTCGCGTTTTGAACCGAAAAGCTTCACTTCATGTGTTATTTTTTATGCGGCTGTAGATAAAATTCTAAACCTCGAGCTCTGCAAAAGAAACGTCGCAGCTTCTGATCCTCCGAGGAGGGTATAGGACATTCCGCGTGTCCCCAGCCCGCGTCAAAGATTATGATTAAAAGCTGCCTACAACGGTGTAGCAGCCAAACATGAACAAAACACTCGCCATTTGAGTCGAACGCCTTGCATTTTCCTTCCTCGGACAGCAAGCCCAGGCGCAAGAAGTTGGTCGAAAGTGCGGCCTCCATCGTAACGTTGCTTCCCCCCACTATGGCGGCCTCGCAGTGTCCCGAACGGAGAGCCAGAACAGCTTCGTTCAGGGCGGCCATCGTCGAAGAGCAGGCCGTGTCAACTGTCAGGCTCGGTCCTGCACCAGAAGTGTGGATCGTCAATGAAACGGCGTAACAAGCGATGCAGCTAAAGATCAGACCTATTGCTGATTTGGCACTGTTTTGACGACACTTCAAAATCCGGGAATGAGCGAGTACTGAGTACTGAGCGAGTACACGCCGCGGTGGCTCAGTGGTTAGGGCGCTCGACTACTGATCCGGAGTTCCCGGGCTCGAACCCGACCGCGGCGGCTGCGTTTTTATGGAGGAAAAACGCTAAGGCGCCCGTGTGCTGTGCGACGTCAGTGCATGTTAAAGATTCCCAGGTGCTCGAAATTATTCCGGAGCCCTCCACTACGCCCACACCTCTCTTCCTTTCTCCTTTCACTCCCTCCTTTACCCTTCCCTTACGGCGCGGTTCAGGTGTCCAACGATATATGAGACAGATACTGCGCCATTTCCTTTCCCCAAAAAAACCAATTATTATTATTAGCAAGTACTGAATGACCCATATAAGGGACATGGTTAGGGTTGCAAGGGTAAGAGCGAAGCTGCAGGAGTCGAGACACCATTAGGTTAGGGAAGTAATGAATAATAATAATAATAATTGGTTTTTGGGGAAAGGAAATGGCGCAGTATCTGTCTCAAAAGTAATGAGGAAAGATGAATATTTCGGGAGAAGGTCGTCAGGGATGGACAACAAAGATGCGATGGCAAGGGGGCGACCAAAGAGAAGACGGAGAGGACTACATATACTTGGAAGAAGTGTCCATCGGAGGCAGCTGACTACAGGAAGAAGCTGTAGAGGACACCTTTTATGAACAGCGACCCCAAATAAACAACTGCGATAGGCCAAAGGACATGGTACTGTTCTGAAACAGCGGGAGTAGAAAAAAAATGGAAGGACTTGCAGTCATGTCCGCGTTATTGTCGCATCAGACAACTGTAGGAAGAATGCATGCCGGTTTACCGTGACGTATTTTCGTGCATGCTCAGCAACTATTGTTGCATGGTATAGGCAGTACGACCGAAGGGTGGGAGATATGGAGGGCTCCGCGCGTCCGGCGCCCAGCCTTATCTCTTTTCCATAAAACTTTCTCTTCATGTTTCTCTTATTCTAGACTGACCTTGGTGGCATGAGTAACCTGCCATGTACACAGTATTAGTGTACGCATAATAATACACCGGTGCTTTGCATTGTTATTCAGGTGCACTCATCCGTCCGCGGGCGGAGCACGGACCGCGTGCGCAGAGAAACAGATGTGCACACGAAAGTGCGGACATAAGAAAATTAAACCATAGTCGGTAATTCGAGATCTGAGTGCGGCTCTTGACCCGCCACCTGCCACAGGCAGGGGGAGCAGGAAGCATTCTCTAAAGAAGACTAGAAGTTTGCCTGGGAGATATCAGACAGGCTACTCCAGGTGAGGATGGTAGCTTCAGGGGCAGGATGGCCGTCACTGCCGTGGGAAAAAGACTGGTAATCATTGGGGAAATACCTTTGTCTTACAGTGCACTAACATCGCCGATGACAATGACGACGCTGCTTTAAGGATGGTGATGAACAGCGTACCGTGCAAGCCGAGTGCATACGAGATGCGGTTAGAGAACATGGCCCGGCAACAGCTGAGCATGATGATGATGAACAGCGTACCATGCAAGTCGAGTGCATACGAGATGCGGTTAGAGAACATGGCCCGGCAACAGCTGAGCATGATGATGATGAACAGCGTACCGTGCAAGTCGAGCGCATACGAGATGCGGTTAGAGAACATGGCCCGGCAACAGCTGAGCATGATGATGATGAACAGCGTACCATGCAAGTCGAGTGCATACGAGATGCGGTTAGAGAACATGTCCCGGCAACAGCCGAGCATACCCGCCGCGGTGGCTCAGTGGTTAGGGCGCTCGACTACTGATCCGGAGTTCCCGGGTTCGAACCCGACCGCGACGGCTGCGTTTTTATGGAGGAAAAACGCTAAGGCGCCCGTGTGCTGTGCGATGTCAGTGCACGTTAAAGATCCCCAGGTGGTCGAAATTATGCCGGAGCCCTCCACTACGGCACCTATTTCTCTTTCTTCTTTCACTCCCTCCTTCATCCCTTCCCTTACGGCGCGGTTCAGGTGTCCAACGATATATGAGACAGATACTGCGCGATTTCCTTTCCCCCCAAAAAACAAATATTATTATTATTATTATTATTAACAGCCGAGCATGATGATGATGAACAGCGTACCATGCAAGTCGAGTGCATACGAGATGCGGTTGGAGAACATGGCCCGGCAACAGCCGAGCGTGGAGTAGCCGTCCGTCTTCGAAGGGTCCACCTTGAAGGCGTCCCCCGAGTCCGAGTTGGAGGCACCGACGAAGACGCCGACCTTACGGCCGCGAAACTGTGCCGGGTCGTAGCCGGCGTCCACGATGGCCTCGTACGAGGTCTCAAGCAGAAGCCTGAGCTGCGGGTCCATCACGTGCGCCTGCTTCGGGTGCGCGCTGAAGAACTGGGCATCGAACCGGGACAGGTCGCGTATCTTGCCGTGCCGTTCGGGCAGTCCCAGGTGTCCTGTGAATACAAATGGCATTGCCTTAGCATGTTCTCAGCGTAGATGCTTTAATGGAAGAAGCCGGTATGGGTGTCTTCGTTGTTTGCTAATGGCTGCGCATGTAGAAGTCGTACAGCTGAGAACGTCGTATAAGCAAGATATTCAAACAATTCTACCCCACTTTCATATTGCCAAAAGAACGCAAAGTCTAGACTGCTTCCGACATGCACAAAACTAAAATTCAACGGTCAACGTGTAAACCATATTTTGCAATGTACCTTATCCATGTGCAGCTGCTCTAGCTCTCCAACTTGCATAATACCGCTATCAGTTTATGTAACATACCCGACGTAATTGTTGTCAAGCTCGCATGCACAGCTTGTATGTATGAATGTAGTTGTTCTACCTGTATGATATCATTCTCAGTTTATACAACATACCCGATTTCTTCAATCGTTGTAAAGCTTGTATGCACAACTGGTATGTATAAATGTACTATTCACAGCCCTTCCTGTTACAATCTCTTATCGGACTCACAGTAGAAAATAAAAAGAAACTGGTAGTGAAGCAGTTCTTAAGTGACCCTCAAATTGTCACAGCTCGATGACCAACGCAACCATGTATTCTAAAGCAGTATTGTCTGCACGATACTGAAACTCAGCTAAAGAAAAGCCTCCGACTGTTAGCAGCGTTTGAAAAAATGGCGTACGTCTATGAAGAGAAGTCAACACTTGTAAGCTAGGCGTAGATTTCGTATCGTTTCTTCAAGTGTGATAAAGAAATCTGTGCCACTTTTTTACCGCTGCGAATGCTGCATATTGTCACGTAGTGGTGACGGCAGTCGAAGCAGCGATGAAGACGGACGACAGGGTCTTCTAAAAGAAAACTGTTTATTGGGCTGACTTGCACCCAAAATGGACTGAATCACTCGGCGGCGGCGAAGCGACAAGCGTGCTCGGCGGTCGTCGAACAGAATGCCCGCCGCTGTCGGCCGTGCTCAATTTAAAGCTGATAGCGAACATTCGAGATAAAGGGCGCAAAGTTACTAGAACATTCCGGAACAACGTAGAATCAGCTTTGCCTGGCTGCGATCAATCGAGATAATTCTAGTCGCGTCCTGCGTCGTAAACAAAGCGATAAGGTGATGTCGCGGCAGATTTGAAAAACGAACAAACACTGCAAATATTGGCGGCAATATGCTGCAACATTAAAGACGTGGGTAAACACGGGCACCCTCTCGTCCTCTTATTCGCAGCACCTCCTCTTTACGCTTCTAAGCACCTGATCCCCTCATGAGATCAGAAAACATCAGCCGGCTGGTGACCAATGGTGATCACTAATCCAGCAGGCGGACGGTACTGAACCGAGAAGGCTGGCCAGAGCGTGAGAGAACTAGCACGATGCTGCCGCAGAAAAGTCAAGCTTAAATAAAGTACAGCAGCATTCATGGTGGTGACGTAGAAGATGTTGCTAACATGGTTTTCACGATGGTCAGTCACGCGGACCAAGTGGCGGAGCCCGTGGGCTTGCTTACAGCAGTGGCTAGGGCCACGGCAGGAAATTCTCATCAAGAGACCGGGAAATTCGCGAGTGTGTTTTGATAATGATAATTTTACAGTCATTGTTTGGCCAACGAACCTCTCACCCTGCCAGATTAAATTATCATCCAGCCATTTGTCGCCATTCTTTAGATGGTCACAGCGGGCTTAAGAATATTGCAGCGGCAGTGCTCACTGAGTTTTTTCACGCCAATATACTCCTCGCTTCTTTAGGCTTAATTAAACTTAAATGCCTTGGTAAAACCCAAAATTAGGCCTTCTGTAAGCCTACAATTAGACCTGCGTGCCCAACCATACCTGGAGGCCACCGTGTGTCATCGACGGTGACCATATCGATGCCATTGTACAGCTTCTCCTTGAACTCGACGAGGTGGTCAGCTTGCGGGAAATAGGCCGAGAAGCCAGTGATCACAATGTCGTCCCCTGTCATGGCCTTCTAAAAAGAAGAAAACATTCTGTTTAAACACACCTTTTCTACACTTTATGTGAGGCCTTTCATGGTCCTTAATTCGTAGCCTTCCTGTCCAGCTTACCTCTTCCGTAGTTTTTGTGAGAACGTGAACTGAGGCCTTCATTTCAAGATTTGATAGCAGGGACGTTTAGAATAGGGTTACCATATCGGTTAGGGGTACAGGGGAATAGCGAGGTGCCAGTGCGCATGCGCTGGACAATAACCCCTCTCTGGCGCCCCGCTATTCTCTCATGCCCTTAACCGATAGGGCCACCCTGATCTAGTGCTAGTGCCCCAGACGCAATAAATAGGCATTTATGAGCAAAGGCGACGTGTTATGAACCTATCTGTAATAAAAATTATGCTGCAGTTGATTTCATTCAAAGCTGTTCTCGCCAAAACGTAAACAAAGTGAGCACGTAAAGGTTTTGCCAGGGGCGAAAATTTCTACCCTTAAGGCGAACAGAAATATCTTACTTCCCAATAAACATTTTGCTGCATGGACTTGAACAAATGATTGATTTTTAGGTGAGTCTATTGAGAACACTCGCAGTAAATGCGACTGGCAGCTTTACAATCTTAATTCTTGTGGTACGACGGACGAAAGATAATACGAGTGATAACGAATGCCAAATGAGAAGTTCAACGAAAACTGGTTTGCACACAAGTAAGTTGAAAAGAGAAGTTCGATTAGGTATCCGTAGAAATGAGGCAGTTCCAAAAAAACATGATCTAGACATACTTCACGAGGTATACGTGATCGAGTAGTGCGCTCTTTAAGGTGGGTTCGAAAGATAAATTGCTAAAAAAATAGCGGCTGCGCTATACCAGTATTTGGACACAATGTCGACGTTGTCAGACCACTCAGAGCCACATCTCTTTCTGAGCAATTGCACACGCCAAGCAATTTGTCTGACATGAAAGGACGGCTTTGAAAGCAATTTAAAGGACAGCAATGCAATCACGTTTTTTTTTTCTGCTCTCTTGGCATTCAGTCTGTCACACCAATAGACCCCATGTTTTCACGGTTGCGCTTGACATGGTCTGCCTATGCCAATTTCGTCTTTCTAATTGCAGCTAAATAATCCTGAACTCATTTTTTCTCCACCGCCCACGCTGGCTGTGGGGTTCGACTGCTAAGCCCGAGGTCGCGATGTCGAATCACAATCTTCGGCGGGAGCAAAACGCAAACATCCCTGTGCGCTGTACGCTGCCAGTGCGCTTCGTCAGAATAAATCCGGGGACCTCCTACTGAGGAGGCATTTCTCATAGCACACGTGTAGCTTTGGGAATTCACATTCATACCGAACTCACTGCCCCGCCGCGGAGGCTCAGTGGTTAGGGCGCTCGACTACTGATCCGGAGTTCCCGGGTTCGAACCCGACCGCGGCGGCTGCGTTTTTATGGAGGAAAAACGCTAAGGCGCCCGTGTGCTGTGCGATGTCAGTGCACGTTAAAGATCCCCAGGTGGTCGAAATTATTCCGGAGCCCTCCACTACGGCACCTCTCTTCTTCCTTTCTTCTTTCACTCTCTCCTTTATCCCTTCCCTTACGGCGCGGTTCAGGTGTCCAACGATATATGAGACAGATACTGCGCATTTTCCTTTCCCCAAAAACCAATTATTATTATTATTATTATTATTATTATTATTATTATTATTATTATTATTATTATTATTATTATTCATTACGAACTCACTCGCTCTCTAATCCTTCTTGAACAAGGTTTCGTACAACATTGCGTGTTAACTTGTTGAAAGTAATAATAGTGCATTTTGCTTTTACTGTGCTATCACTAGAGTTCCACTCCGCCGCTTAGCCGTTGTCTGTGCGATCCCTATGTGTGGGCAGGCTGTCATGACGTCACAAGGTCACCTGACCTAGCTGGTCCCCTGCCGCCTGGGCTGCCTCTCTGGGGATCTTAGACCGCTAGGACTAGAACCGCCGATTCGTCGATTTCTCCAATATTTGTACGGTCCTCTACGACCTTGAAAAGCTGGGTGGCAGGTTGGCCACCTAGGTCACGTAGCCTTGTGACGTCATCACAGCCTGCCCGCCGGATTGTGAGCAAACTTCCCCGATGACAGGCGGCAGCTGCTCAATTAACGATTAGTCGCGAGAGGTTGCTCGGGAAGTGCAACCTGGGTTTCACATGCCCCACTAGTGGAAGCACCTGCCACAGAGCAGTGGCAGGGCGCATCGCTTAACCGCTGCACCACTGCGCCGCGAGTGGTGCAAGCTACTGTTGAAAGGATTTGCAGTTTGCTTCCAGTGGCTACCATCATACGTTGGCTGCCATCACACACCTGTTTGCGCAAGAGGATTGGGCTTAGTTCACCTGTATGTGAGTTAGGTAGTTGTCCGTTTCTTTTTCTTTCGCAATTGTTTTCATCCGATTAATTAGAACATTCTTGCAGTTTAATTTCGTGATCCTCTTTCCAAACTTAGTTATTTCTTCAAAGCTTACTGAGGGCCCCTCTTTAGTAGGCTTTATGCAGGAAGTTTGTGCATCTGTGAGGTTTTTGACAGTTCGATTTCCTAACGAGTACTTATATTCAGTTTCGCGTCACAGACTATAGAAATTTAACAGCATGCTCTTTCCGCCGCCAGTGTATCGTTCGGTGTACTTTGGCCTCATGGGCGATGACGTGTTAAAGCGCATGTTCAAGATGCCGCTTCCTGCTGGCGCCAGAACGTTTTTCTATAAATTACACACCGAAGCTCTACCTGTTAAAACGTGGCTCCATAGGAAGAACATTTTTGTAGCCTTCTGTTGACTGTCGTCTGTGCAATGTACCCGAAACCGTTGAACACTGCTTTATCAACTGCAAGGATGCGATTTTGTTTTGGGATGTGCTGCAAAGGGCGCTAAAGAAGG
Organism: Amblyomma americanum; assembly: GCA_030143305.2. Lineage (NCBI taxonomy): Eukaryota > Metazoa > Arthropoda > Arachnida > Ixodida > Ixodidae > Amblyomma > Amblyomma americanum. The sequence goes on along the minus strand of JARKHS020015417.1, from coordinate 57,316 downwards.
ACTTTGTTTTAAATTCCTGCAGTGTACGTTACCTTGTGGTCACTCTACCTGATTGCGAACCCTATCACACGTTTTTCTCATTAGGCTTCGCAGCCTGTCGAAAACGCGCACGTTAGACCGCAACGCTGAACCTCTTGTTTCACCCAGAAGCCATTTTAGCCGAATGACGCTCCAGCTCAGGCTCATTTATGATGAAAGCGCTCGTGCTCTGATTCAACCCTAACATTGTCTTAGATCGTGTGGCCGATGGTTGGCGGCGCTAATGTCAGTTGAAGACACGCGCTCGAGCGTTCGCGTTAAGTGTGCTGACGGCGGCACATCGAGGTGCATGTAAAGTTTGCGGTTGAATCTTTTTTGCTTTCAGAAATATGCTGGAAAATAATGTTGGTGCGTCAACAAGAAGATTTGATATCATTTTGCAAGCCCTACCATAAGCTTGCCGTCCAGGTTAGCTCAGTTGGTAGAGCGACTGCTCCGGTGTAGCGGTGGTCCCGGGTTCGAATCCCGGACCAGGACGAATTTTTCTTCAACTACGAAGTTTCTGAGAAAGCTGTATGGCTTTCCTTTGTAGCTGTATGGCTGCGCTCCGGTGGGTGTCAGTGAGTAACTACTCCCTAATTAGAAAGAAAACCTATTTACAATTATAAAGTGGGTGCCTACATGATATTAAGGCTCAGTCTAAAAAAAAAGATAAGGCAACAGGCTTCCCGTGTCTCGTCATTTTGGTCACTTATCTTCTACCGTCAAATTGGCTAAATAGCTTGTCAAATTTCCACAATTCCGCCTCGATTTCGCATCTGACGGCCCTTTCTTCGAGTAAAGCTGAAACTTGGGCGAGTTGGTAAGCATTCATGGTGGGTGAACGGCGCAACAAAGGCGGGACAAAGGCAAGACAAGCGCTTTCTTTCTGTCTTTCATTGACCGTCCGAGGCAATGAGAGGGAAGAAAATAACATCAAATTCCCGCTTCAAGCGGATTGTGCCGGAAAGCCGGAAATTTGTGCCGCGTTGTACAAGCGTGGTTGAATTTGGTCCGTTCAGTAGGTCACAGCGCTGCTACGACGACCTTCTGCCGCGCACGTCATAATCGGTCCACTTTTCACATTTTACACGACGTTTGATTCCGGGGCTAGAAAACACACCCGCGACCACACAACAGCTTGTTTTGGCTGCGCTATATTTCCGCTACAACTCTAATTAGAGCCATGTCAGAGTGACATTCTGGGCCAGACGCATATGTGACGCCTGGCATCCTTCTTATCGCCGTGTCAAGCCATCGTCGAAGTAGTCCCACGCTGCGGCGTTGGGACCCACGTTAACCGCGTCGTCACCGTCCTTGCATTCTTGACCTTTGCGCGGTGCTTTCCGACTTTGTACGCTCGTATTAAAGGTCATAGTTATACATACAGCGTCACCCATGAAAGGCAGCTGGATGGCGAAGTGGTCCCTATTATGGCAGTATAGCGCGTTGGTGGCAAGTATTTGTACAAGCTGCACGTAGCTATCCTTTGTAGCTGTACAGCTGCGCTTGGTTGATTAAAATCTTTTTCACAAATCTACTGCACCTTGGGGGAATCCCCTAAACATTGGACCAACACCGTTTCCGTTTCGAGTTATTGGTCAATTCGTTCTCGCCCTACCATGTGGTAGCCGCCCCTGTTAGCTCAGTTGGTAAAGCGACTGCTCCGGTAACGCGGTGGTCTCGGGTTCGAACGCCGGACCAGGACGAACATTTACTTAACTACGTAGTCTCTGTGGAGGCTGTATAGCTTTTCTTTGCAGCCGTGTGGCGGCGCTTGGGTGGATACTAATGAGTAATTACTCATTTTTTTACAAGTCTACTCCACCTTGTGGGATTCCCCTAAACATTGGATCAGTACTGTCGTCCCTCGGTAATGCACATTCGACATGAACCTGACATCAAAGGAGCCTTTTTAATGTCGATTCGACCAAAGCGTTGATTCTAATGAACGTAAAGTTTTTATTGACCGAGTTCCTATGACGAGATTCCTCTACATGTGAAATCCAGCGTGTCGAAACAACTCCAGCTGCGAGGGACGCCATGTAATTATGCCCCCATATTCTTTTTTTTCGGGTAAAACCTGCGGCGGCTTGCACGCATCAAATAAGGCAGTCTAGTTCGGAGTCCAATCTTATTCGCAGTCTAAAACAACATCTCTCAGTTTTGAGAAAAGGTTTGGTTTATGGGGGTTTAACGTCCCAAAGCGACTCAGGCGATGAGGCACGCCGTAGGGAATGGCTCCGGAAATTTCGACCACCTGCGGTTTTTTAACGTGCACTAACATCGCACAGTACACGGGCCTTCAGCGAAATTCAACCTCCACGGCCCCGGGATCGAACCCGCGTCTTTCGGGTCAGCAGCCGGGCGCCATAACCACCTAGCCACCGCGGCGGCTCTCTTGAGAAAAGGAAAGGCGCATAGCTGGTTCGCTTTGTCGGTATACACCTCAAGCACGCCACGAACGCCGATTGAAAGATTGGCAACTCAAGCTTTTAGTGGCCGTATGTATATAAGGGGTATCAAATTCTTCAAGGCAACTGATTAAAAATATAGTAAGTTGGGGAACTCACATTGAAAAATTAACGGATTTATTCATATATTATAGGTCCCGCGGAGAAAGTGGACCAAGGTACTGGTCAGAGTCTTGCTCTAACCTCCAAGGACTGCTTCTTGTGTCTTAACGGAGCTCAAATTTGCACTTCGTTCCGAAGACTTGCCTTCGGCTTCGGGCTGTGGTAACGTTGTGGAAACGCAGTGGTAACGCTATTGTAACACTGGCAGCCCTATCGAAATGCCGCAGTTTCGATGCGGCGGCGAGTAGTTTGCTTTTGATCTCTTTGTCATTTGTTCCACTTCTGCAGACTTTACGAAGGACCATCTCAGCATCGAGAAACCGAAAAACTTCTCGGCTTTCTCTCTTCCCGGCGACGAAGTCGCTGTTACACGCATACCGTATACCGACTTCCTTGATGTCGATGGCAGCCAGATCAGTCAATTTTGAAAAATCAGGTCCTCTCCCGCTCTTACGCTTTCTCTGTTCTCTTCCGCAACTTCTGTCTTCTCCGGAAACACACTGTGGATGAAAAGCGCCCGTAAAATCCACGAGAAATGAGCGCAAAAATCATCACTTCTTTTTCTCTGCCACATGAAGCGTTGCGCTTATGTTATCAGAATCCGCGCTGACGTAATCCACCCTACCACGTAAGTGGCGCTACATAGCGGCGAGCAAACGAAGCGAGGCTACCACATGAGTCCGATTGCGAAGCGAGCTCTGTGACCGGCATTGAAATACACGAGGTTTTTAGCGCATTTTCGCCTCGCTCCTTACTTCCCATTCTGATTCCCCGCACATTCCCAGGCCCCCCTGAATCATTTAACTAATGACGGAACTTTCTTGAGATACTTTCTACCGCAGCGCTGGAGGTGCGGGGTTCGATCCCCAGTTCCGCCGGGCGCCCATCGGTTATCCAATGGGTGCTTCCTCTGGCCAGGTGCTCGGCTTCACTGGGGTTAAATGCTCACCGGAAGGAGTCTATTAGCTTTTCTTGTGTAGACAAAAAGCACCTTGTGCCATGGCACTCTCTGGCCAAAGCCGCCCTCACGCCATTCAAACTCATCATCATCGAGACGCTTTCTCGAGCTGTTGCTGCAAAGTCTTAGGGTCAGGTGAGAGCGGAATGTTTGCGAACTTTTTGTTCAAAGGCACTAAAGGCTGCTAAACCGCTTTCTAGCGTTCAACAGCCCTTATAAAAATGGTCTGTAGACACTCCATACACTTCTTATAGACTCTATTGCCTTCATATAGATATTTCTTTTTGTCTGTTTATAGTCTATAGAGCGTCTATAGACAAGTCTACTAAAAATCTATAGACTTTCTATAAGATTTTCATTACCTATAGACTGTTCTCTAGGGTGCTCTATAGAGATTCTATAAACTTTACAGGCAGAAGTCTACGGATAGTCTTTAGACTGTCTAAAGAAATTTTTATAAGGGAGGAGCGTAAGGGAAATTATTTTTTAAAATTCGACAAGGTAATTAACCAGCGGGTAGCTCAGTGGCTCGTGGCGTTCGGTTGGTGAGCATCACCTGGTCACGGGACCGTGTCCGAGCCGCAAAGCCCGCGAACTAGTCAATAGAGGCAAACCAATCTCGGTAACAAAAAGCGTCCGGACTTGAAGGCGAAGGATTCTAATAGAAACAAAATTGTGACTTGCGTTGTCTGGAGGGGAAGTCAGAGATGCACCTCAGCCGCTTGGCAAGTAGAGGTCCGGGCACGCCAAGTCTGCTTCGAGCGCAGCCGCTGTGTGCTGCACCCTGTGGTCAAGACGAGTCGCTTATCCCACTAAAGCAGAGTCGAGGTGCCCTTGCCTGCCAACCTTTGTTTGTTCACCTTGACAAATTGAAAATTAGCGCAGCAAAAACTACGCTTGCCAGGTCTGTGCTGAAGCTTATGTCTGTTTCATTGTGGAGGAATTCTTCACATTTCCAGTGAACAGGCTCAATGGAGTCAGCAGCGCACATACGTCTCTGCTGCTGTCACGTCTGTCAGTTTTTAGATGTCTGCACAACGGAGGGCAAGTAAAACTTGTACGGGCTAGATCAATGTCCGAACGAGACAGAAAAAATAGAAATGAAAGACGAAATAAAAAATCCTCAGGTGCACGATATTGCGATGTGATGCGATAAATCTGCTCTAGCAGGGTTGGTTGTACATTTCACCTCTGCAATAATCTCCTCCCCTTTGCGTCTTTGAATTGTATTCGCCGTCACTCATTCGTTCCAGTGCAGCGTAGGCTTCTTGGTGGCGGGTAGGGACTTCTGGAGGGTGTAGGTGGGTTGGTTGGGGGGGGGGGGAGGGGCGGCTGCGGGATGGTGAAGGAGGATGGAGGCTTTCTGGAGGGAGGCGGTGGTTGTTTGGTGGAGGGTGAGGGTTATAGAGGGTGAACACTGATGGAGGGCAAAAATGGGTGTGCAATGGGTGGAGGCCTCCTGGAGGGTTACAGCGGCCCTATACACAACACCTGCCGGACAGATCTTGCGAAATTGAGGGCAGTAATGATAACGCATTAAAAAAATTCTTTGCGTTCTATCTGCCCCCACTTGCCGAAGATAAAGTTGCAGTCATTGCTAGAGCCGTTCTCCTTGCCCCCCCCCCACCCCCCCCCCCCCCCCCCATCCTCCAGTATTTCTCCAGACGGCTGCGCTTTCTAGCAGGATCATCCGAATGAGTGCTACAACCACAGATGTGACATATGTGCACACCAGAAATCATAAAGCTTACACGGAAGAAACTGCATGCTGGCGGCAGCGTAAAATGTTTTTTTGTGTTGTGCTATCGCATAATGAACTGTCATGCCTAGATGCACCAAAAGCCGAATCTTCGTGACACGTGTATTCCTGCTCTCGGTGATTCTCATGAAATGCATGTGTTTGTCACTGAATGAGAAAAAGCTTGAGTGGAAATGGTGTTTGTTTATAATCATACCCAAACAATTCAGGACAAAAGCATTTTTGAACCGGGAAGAAATTTATGGGCTCAGTTCTTAATATATTTCAACATTTGACTCTAAGAACCAATATATCCGCAGATTTCTCGTCAGCAGGCTATTATCTTTTGCTATTAGCGTTTTTGCTATCGTCGGAAGCATTCCGCACTCCTTTTCTACGGCAGTCTTAACTGCTGGATGGGAGAGATGGAGACACTATAATAGAAAAATTCGGCTACATGTCGGAAGATTCGTCCATTACTTTCAATATTTCTACACCAGTATCTTACAGTTTTCTAATATTCGAAATTTTGTCCAAGAATGTTGGACATGTTCTTGTTGTTTTGGGTGTGTTTTGAAAGTCACGGAGTCAAAAAGGCATTTATTAAACTCCCTACCCACTCTTGTCTGGTGACACAATTACGGGAAAGGGGAGGGAAGGAAGAGCACAGCAAGAATGCGGAAAAAAAGGGAAGGCAGGTTTGAAAGAGGGGTGCTCTATAAACTCCGGTTGTGCCTAATGGGTGAACCAGTAAAAGATTTCACCATGGCAGCATTGGCCACCAGTCCACATTTTTGTGTGGGAATGCCCAGCCCCGGACCGAGCGTTAACTGGCCTGTTGCATGACATCCCAACGCTGATAAGCTGTTAGTCAAGGACCGGCTCAGAGGGACACGCACTATACCGCAAGACCATGTCCCCCGTAGTGTTGCAGTGTAGCGACCCGCGCGGCAGGCAGTGCGCGTGTTGTCGAAAAGGACGAAGTGTACCCAGCACGCGCTGAAGAGAACACTCAGGTCCTTGGCCAGGGCCGGACGCTGCCGCCGCCGCTCCGCAGCTGTCTCCTCTTCGGCAGCCCTCCAATAAATGTGGCCGCGGTCGCCTTTCTGAGCGACCTTCACATCAGGAAGGCAATAGGCACCTATAGAATACCGTTTACCGTGTTACCGTTACCGTGACCGGAGTACCGGAATCCCGCCCACCGGCAATGCGCTGATTAGTCCCGATGCGGAAAGCTTGCGCGCAGCTGCCGGGTACCTGGCGCCATCTGGCGGCCTCTAGTTGATCTGCGCATGCGCAATGACGGCGCGTGGGTTCCCAGTACTCCGGTCATGGTAACGGTAACACGGTACACGGTATGCAAAAGGTGTCTAATACCACGCGAACGTGGAGGCCACTGCGCTGAGGTGACTGTGCTCGTTGGAAGTTTAGAATACCCCTAATATTGCGACAGAGAGGGAGAATTTCATGACTGTTCAGCGCATGGAATTTCGAGGCATAGAGGGATAGTTAATTTTAAGAGGGCGCCTGTCCATATGACGACGAGAGACAGTCGACTATCCCGTCACAGTGTTTGCCGATCTGGTGAAAGCTCGCTATACTCGGAAGAATGGACCTGAAACTTTGTTTATTTATTTTTTCCAGTCCCGATATAATATAGTAACCGACAAACGATAGTCTTAATACTTGATAAACACAAATATTTACCAAGACCTGCTCACAGAACAACAGGAAGCTCGAGGGAAAGAGAGAGCCGCTAGAACCGCAAGTTTCTGAGAACTACCTACAAAGAAAAGTGGCGCCACCGTACATGCGAGTTTTTTTGGGGAGCACACCATCCACCGCAGGAATTCCGGGAAGACGATGTTTCGCATTTCACTCAGCTTGTGCTGGGCCAAAGACCTGGGATTCTGCCTTGGAATCGGTAACTGCGCCACCATACTCTCCTCTGCGCGCAGGTTAAAATTTTTTTACAGCCCGTTTTCACTTCGATTAATTTCAAATTAATTAAATGAATTCAATAATTTAAAATGAAATTTAACCTATAAATAGCAGTGTCTTTATATATGTTTACTTCACTGATCTATTATTTTTCTTAACTTTGCGTTATCTTGCGTTCATTTATGATTGTATAAATGTACAGTTTTATTCAAATATGTATGAATAATGTATTTTTCGATTATTGTTTCTGATAATATTGAAAATAAAGCTTGTTTGTGATTTGGAAAACTACGCAAAGTTCTCACTGTACAGTGTCTGCTATTCTCCATCTTTCCATTCTTTGCGTTAACTATTGCTGTTAGTAACTATGTCGCTACTGTCTTGTTGAAGTTTTTTGGGCCATGTCATGCTGTGATTTACAGCTTCCAGCCCCGATATCCTTCCAAACTTCCGGTAAAATAAACTGAATTAAATTGAAGTATTAGGCTGGCATGGAAACTTGTACAGCGTTTCTTCAAGGTACCCGCCGTGGTGGCTCAGTGGTTAAGGCGCTCGACTACTGATCCGGAGTGCCCGGGTTCGAACCCGACCGCGGCGGCCGCGTTTCGATGAAAACGAAACACTGAGGCGCCTGTGTGCTGTGCGATGTCAGCGCACGTTAAAGATGAATAGCAGTAATAATAATAATTGGTTTTGGGGGGAAAGGAAATGGCGCAGTATCTGTCTCATATCGGCGGACACCTGAACCATGCCGTAAGGGAAGGGATAAAGCAGGGAGTGAAAGAAGAGGTGCCGTAGTGAAGGGCTCCGGAATAATTTCCACCACCTGGGGATCTTTAACGTGCACTGACATCGCACAGCACACGGGCGCCTTAGCGTTTTTCCTCCATAAAAACGCAGCCGCCGTGGTCGGGTTCGAACCCTGGAACTCCGGATCAGTAGCCGAGTGCCCTAACCACAGAGCCACTTCGGGGGGGTCGGTAAAGATCCCCAGGTGGTCGAAAGTATTCCAGAGCCCTCCACTACGGCGCCTCTTTCTCCCTTTCTTCTCTCAGTCCCTCCTTCCCTTACGGCGCGGTTCAGGTGTCTGTCGATATGTGAGATAGATACTGCGCCATTTCCTTTCCCCAAAAACCAATTTTCAATTTTTTCTTCAAGGTTTGCCACGAGAAGGGTCAGATTGTGATATCTGGATCGAAGTTCTGATTCCCTATAATAGCTGAGACAAATACGAACCCATATCTTCCCGGCATTCCTGCGCCCTGGCCTGATGGATGAACTAAAGCAGCGCCGCCTCTATTTAGGTATTAAGAAGTTTTATGCCTAGAGCACAGCATGAAAAAGGCTACCAGGAGCTAACTAGGTCTAACTATGCCTAAGCACTTAAGCCGTATGTGGCACCGTAAGAGTGGTTGACAATGCGACAATATTTCTCGATAAAGAAGACTGTGCCTGCCGAAAACCTGAAACGTCACAACTTCGTATGTGCCCACCTTTGGCTAATGACAATAAGCTTACACTGCAGCAAGATCAGAGTAAGCTGTACGACACCAGAGCATCACGTGATCGTGTTCTGACTTATGAATGTGCTTGCCTTTCCAGCCAGTCGGCGGGGAAGAAGTTTCAGCGACTTGCGAAGATACCTACATGTCACGAATCACGAAAATGACACGTGCACAGAATTAGAAGTTCTGTTCTGGCTGTTTGGTGAACTGTCATATTGATTGCACTGAGCGAGGATCACAAAGACAAGATACGTGAACGACTAATTGACTTCATCATAGAATAGCAGACCGTAAATGACAGGTGGCCTTCTTCATTTGACAACTGAGCAAACATAAAATTGCAAGAAGATGAACTGCTTTCTTTTTTTTTACTGAGCGAGCGGCACTATGACAACCGTAAGAACAAGGTGGATATCGATGGGAGGAAAGCAAGCGATGCGATCAAAAGAACTGTGAACCATGTTTTCAGAAAACAATTTATGGTGCGACCTCATGACCGAACGGAAAGAGAAATTGCTGAGGTATTCTTTATAACGATGGCAGGGAGCGAAAACGTTAGCACAGTTTTTATTTCATTGACTCACAAAAACTTGTCTACCTAGATGAACAAAGTTAGTTCACGTAGATTCTTTATAACGATGGCAGGGGGCGACCACGTTAGCACAGTTTTTATTTCAATGACTCGCAAGAAAATTTGTCTACCTAGATGGACAAAGTTAGTGCACGTAGATTCTTTATAACGATGGCAGGGGGCGACCACGTTAGCACAGGTTTTATTTCAATGACTCGCAAAAAATTGTCTACCTAGATGGACAAAGTTAGCGCACGTATATTCTTTAGTTAGTGCACGTAGATTCTTGATAACGATGACAGGGGGCGACCACGTTAGCACAGTTTTTATTTCAATGACTCGCAAGAAAATTTGTCTACCTAGATGGACAAAGTTCGTGCACGTAGATTCTTTATAACGATGGCAGGGGGCGACCACGTTAGCACAGTTTTTATTTCAATGACTCGCAAAAAATTGTCTACCTAGATGGACAAAGTTAGCGCACGTAGATTCTTTATAACGATGAGCAGGGGGCGACCACGTTAGCACAGTTTTTATTTCAATGACTCGCAAAAACTTGTCTACCTAGATGGACAAAGTTAGTGCACGTAGATTCTTTATAACGATGGCAGGGGGCGACCACGTTTGCACAGTTTTTATTTCAATGACTCGCAAAAAATTGTCTACCTAGATGGACAAAGTTCGTGCACGTAGATTCTTTATAACGATGACAGGGGGCGACCACGTTTGCACAGTTTTTATTTCAATGACTGGCAAAAAATTGTCTACCTAGATGGACAAAGTTAGTGCACGTAGATTCTTTATAACGATGGCAGGGGGCGACCACGTTAGCACAGTTTTTATTTCATTGACTCACAAAAATTGTCTACCTAGATGGACAAAGTTAGTGCACGTAGATTCTTTATAACGATGGCAGGGGGCGACCACGTTAGCACAGTTTTTATTTCATTGACTCACAAAAATTGTCTACCTAGATGGACAAAGTTAGTGCACGTAGATTCTTTATAACGATGAGCAGGGGGCGACCACGTTAGCACAGTTTTTATTTCATTGACTCACAAAAATTGTCTACCTAGATGGACAAAGTTAGTGCACGTAGATTCTTTATAACGATGGCAGGGGGCGACCACGTTAGCACAGTTTTTATTTCATTGACTCACAAAAATTGTCTACCTAGATGGACAAAGTTAGTGCACGTAGATTCTTTATAACGATGGCAGGGGGCGACCACGTTAGCACAGTTTTTATTTCATTGACTCACAAAAATTGTCTACCTAGATGGACAAAGTTAGTGCACGTAGATTCTTTATAACGATGAGCAGGGGGCGACCACGTTAGCACAGTTTTTATTTCATTGACTCACAAAAATTGTCTACCTAGATGGACAAAGTTAGTGCACGTAGATTCTTTATAACGATGGCAGGGGGCGACCACGTTAGCACAGTTTTTATTTCATTGACTCACAAAAATTGTCTACCTAGATGGACAAAGTTAGTGCACGTAGATTCTTTATAACGATGGCAGGGGGCGACCACGTTAGCACAGTTTTTATTTCATTGACTCACAAAAATTGTCTACCTAGATGGACAAAGTTAGTGCACGTAGATTCTTTATAACGATGGCAGGGGGCGACCACGTTAGCACAGTTTTTATTTCATTGACTCAAAAAATTGTCTACCTAGATGGACAAAGTTAGTGCACGTAGATTCTTTATAACGATGAGCAGGGGGCGACCACGTTAGCACAGTTTTTATTTCATTGACTCACAAAAATTGTCTACCTAGATGGACAAAGTTAGTGCACGTAGATTCTTTATAACGATGAGCAGGGGCGACCACGTTAGCACAGTTTTTATTTCATTGACTCACAAAAATTGTCTACCTAGATGGACAAAGTTAGTGCACGTAGATTCTTTATAACGATGGCAGGGGGCGACCACGTTAGCACAGTTTTTATTTCAATGACTCACAAAAATTGTCTACCTAGATGGACAAAGTTAGTGCACGTAGATTCTTTATAACGATGGACAGGGGGCGACCACGTTTGCACAGTTTTTATTTCAATGACTCGCAAAAAATTGTCTACCTAGATGGACAAAGTTAGTGCACGTAGATTCTTTATAACGATGACAGGGGGCGACCACGTTTGCACAGTTTTTATTTCAATGACTCGCAAAAAATTGTCTACCTAGATGGACAAAGTTAGTGCACGTAGATTCTTTATAACGATGACAGGGGGCGACCACGTTTGCACAGTTTTTATTTCAATGACTCGCAAAAAATTGTCTACCTAGATGGACAAAGTTAGTGCACGTAGATTCTTTATAACGATGACAGGGGGCGACCACGTTTGCACAGTTTTTATTTCAATGACTCGCAAAAATTGTCTACCTAGATGGACAAAGTTAGTGCACGTAGATTCTTTATAACGATGACAGGGGGCGACCACGTTTGCACAGTTTTTATTTCAATGACTCGCAAAAAATTGTCTACCTAGATGGACAAAGTTAGTGCACGTAGATTCTTTATAACGATGACAGGGGGCGACCACGTTTGCACAGTTTTTATTTCAATGACTCGCAAAAAATTGTCTACCTAGATGGACAAAGTTAGTGCACGTAGATTCTTTATAACGATGACAGGGGGCGACCACGTTTGCACAGTTTTTATTTCAATGACTCGCAAAAAATTGTCTACCTAGATGGACAAAGTTAGTGCACGTAGATTCTTTATAACGATGACAGGGGGCGACCACGTTTGCACAGTTTTTATTTCAATGACTCGCAAAAAATTGTCTACCTAGATGGACAAAGTTAGTGCACGTAGATTCTTTATAACGATGACAGGGGGCGACCACGTTTGCACAGTTTTTATTTCAATGACTCGCAAAAAATTGTCTACCTAGATGGACAAAGTTAGTGCACGTAGATTCTTTATAACGATGACAGGGGGCGACCACGTTTGCACAGTTTTTATTTCAATGACTCGCAAAAAATTGTCTACCTAGATGGACAAAGTTAGTGCACGTAGATTCTTTATAACGATGACAGGGGGCGACCACGTTTGCACAGTTTTTATTTCAATGACTCGCAAAAAATTGTCTACCTAGATGGACAAAGTTAGTGCACGTAGATTCTTTATAACGATGACAGGGGGCGACCACGTTTGCACAGTTTTTATTTCAATGACTCGCAAAAAATTGTCTACCTAGATGGACAAAGTTAGTGCACGTAGATTCTTTATAACGATGACAGGGGGCGACCACGTTTGCACAGTTTTTATTTCAATGACTCGCAAAAAATTGTCTACCTAGATGGACAAAGTTAGTGCACGTAGATTCTTTATAACGATGACAGGGGGCGACCACGTTTGCACAGTTTTTATTTCAATGACTCGCAAAAAATTGTCTACCTAGATGGACAAAGTTAGTGCACGTAGATTCTTTATAACGATGACAGGGGGCGACCACGTTTGCACAGTTTTTATTTCAATGACTCGCAAAAAATTGTCTACCTAGATGGACAAAGTTAGTGCACGTAGATTCTTTATAACGATGACAGGGGGCGACCACGTTTGCACAGTTTTTATTTCAATGACTCGCAAAAAATTGTCTACCTAGATGGACAAAGTTAGTGCACGTAGATTCTTTATAACGATGACAGGGGGCGACCACGTTTGCACAGTTTTTATTTCAATGACTCGCAAAAAATTGTCTACCTAGATGGACAAAGTTAGTGCACGTAGATTCTTTATAACGATGACAGGGGGCGACCACGTTTGCACAGTTTTTATTTCAATGACTCGCAAAAAATTGTCTACCTAGATGGACAAAGTTAGTGCACGTAGATTCTTTATAACGATGACAGGGGGCGACCACGTTTGCACAGTTTTTATTTCAATGACTCGCAAAAAATTGTCTACCTAGATGGACAAAGTTAGTGCACGTAGATTCTTTATAACGATGACAGGGGGCGACCACGTTTGCACAGTTTTTATTTCAATGACTCGCAAAAAATTGTCTACCTAGATGGACAAAGTTAGTGCACGTAGATTCTTTATAACGATGACAGGGGGCGACCACGTTTGCACAGTTTTTATTTCAATGACTCGCAAAAAATTGTCTACCTAGATGGACAAAGTTAGTGCACGTAGATTCTTTATAACGATGACAGGGGGCGACCACGTTTGCACAGTTTTTATTTCAATGACTCGCAAAAAATTGTCTACCTAGATGGACAAAGTTAGTGCACGTAGATTCTTTATAACGATGACAGGGGGCGACCACGTTTGCACAGTTTTTATTTCAATGACTCGCAAAAAATTGTCTACCTAGATGGACAAAGTTAGTGCACGTAGATTCTTTATAACGATGACCGGGGGCGACCACGTTTGCACAGTTTTTATTTCAATGACTCGCAAAAAATTGTCTACCTAGATGGACAAAGTTAGTGCACGTAGATTCTTTATAACGATGACGGGGGGCGACCACGTTTGCACAGTTTTTATTTCAATGACTCGCAAAAAATTGTCTACCTAGATGGACAAAGTTAGTGCACGTAGATTCTTTATAACGATGGCAGAAGGCGACCACGTTAGCACAGTTTTTATTTCAATGACTCACAAAAAATTGTCTACCTAGATGGACAAAGTTAGTGCACGTAGATTCTTTATAACGATGGCAGGGGGCGACCACGTTAGCACAGTTTTTATTTCAATGACTCACAAAAAATTGTCTACCTAGATGGACAAAGTTAGTGCACGTAGATTCTTTATAACGATGGCAGGGGGCGACCACGTTTGCACAGTTTTTATTTCAATGACTCGCAAAAAATTGTCTACCTAGATGGACAAAGTTAGTGCACGTAGATTCTTTATAACGATGACAGGGGGCGACCACGTTTGCACAGTTTTTATTTCAATGACTCGCAAAAAATTGTCTACCTAGATGGACAAAGTTAGTGCACGTAGATTCTTTATAACGATGACAGGGGGCGACCACGTTTGCACAGTTTTTATTTCAATGACTCGCAAAAAATTGTCTACCTAGATGGACAAAGTTAGTGCACGTAGATTCTTTATAACGATGACAGGGGGCGACCACGTTTGCACAGTTTTTATTTCAATGACTCGCAAAAAATTGTCTACCTAGATGGACAAAGTTAGTGCACGTAGATTCTTTATAACGATGACCGGGGGCGACCACGTTTGCACAGTTTTTATTTCAATGACTCGCAAAAAATTGTCTACCTAGATGGACAAAGTTAGTGCACGTAGATTCTTTATAACGATGACGGGGGGCGACCACGTTAGCACAGTTTTTATTTCAATGACTCGCAAAAAATTGTCTACCTAGATGGACAAAGTTAGTGCACGTAGATTCTTTATAACGATGGCAGGGGGCGACCACGTTAGCACAGTTTTTATTTCAATGACTCACAAAAAATTGTCTACCTAGATGGACAAAGTTAGTGCACGTAGATTCTTTATAACGATGGCAAGGGGGCGACCACGCTAGCACAGTTCTTATTTCATTGACTCACAAAAAATTGTCTACCTAGATGGACAAATTTAGTGCACGTAGTTTAAGGACTTTGTTTTAAACCTTTTTATATGTCGAGATTCGGATGTCTTATTTTTCTCGGTACCAGAAAACTCTGGAACCCTTTCATTGCTTTGTTGTCACGTAAACTTTGCCTCTGCATCGCATATGATGTTGTTATCCGGTGACTTTGCTTTTGCTCCGCCATGCTTTTAAGACGTTTTAACAGAGAAGGCTGAGAAAATGAGGGCCTCGTTCGACAGATGTCGCAGAAGCCAAACCGTCACTGAAATGGAGGAAAACATAGGGAAACGTTTCTTTTTTTTATAATTTGTTGTGCTGATCCATGGGGAAATCAGTATTGAGACCGTTTTTTTTACCTGAAAGTTAACTGATTGGAAAGTAGAGAAGAACAATCATATGCAGCCTATGAGATCCAAGCCCACGACCTCCGTATTTACAGTCGGGGACAAAAGTCTCTGGACCACATGTTCCTCAAACGAAGCTCATAGCTCTGATATTAGCCGGCGGCTGTAGACCGCACTTGTGGAGATGAAAGAACAAAATACTGACTTTCACCTCCACAAGTGTGGTCTCCAGCTGCAGGCTAATAGCACAGCTATGGTCTTCCTTTGAGGAACACGTGGTCCAGAGACTTTTGCTTTGGGCTGTACAGCCGGCCAATTGTTTACAGCATCGCGCGACCATCGACCTGCCGGCTTTTCAGTGCCTTATCGCGACGAGTAGCGGCGTAACAAACGGAATAAGCGAATGTGTAACACATGAGTTTATTATTACAGGGATAGAAAACGAGTTTCTTCTTCCGGTTCACCTCCCTGCCTTTACTTATTTACAAACGGAGCTACGAGTGACGGCTGCCCAATCATCTACTTTCTGGAGTACTTATGTTACATGTAACTTAACCTTGAAATTGTCCAGCAGCGCCATTCTCAACCACGGAGGTGGACGTACTGACACCCTGCATAGTAGTTTTGTATATTTAGCCTCTCATTCTTGTTGGTTTCATCTTATTTTTGACTGCTTTTGCTTCGCCAGTCGTTTTAATCTAATTACCTTGCTCAGCTGAATTATGTTCTCATGTCCAACATTCGTGGACAAAATTTTGAGTATTGGAAAATTGCAAGGCACTGTTATGGAAATATTGGAAGTAATGGTCCATTCTTCCGGTGTAACGCCTTTCTTTTAAATTTCTTACGTCGCTTGCTTTAACCCGCCGCGGTGGCTCAGTGGTTAGGCGCTCGGCTACTGATCCGGAGTTCCCGGGTTCGAACCCGACCGCGGCGGCTGCGTTTTTATGGAGGCAAAACGCTAAGGCGCCCGTGTGCTGTGCGATGTCAGTGCACGTTAAAGATCCCCAGGTGGTCGAAATTAATCCGGAGCCCTCCACTACGGCACCTCTTTCTTCCTCTCTTCTTTCACTCCCTCCTTTATCATTTCCCTTACGGCGCGGTTCAGGTGTCCAACGATATATGAGACAGATACTGCGCCATTTCCTTTCCCCCAAAAACCAATTATTATTATTATACGTCGCTTGCATCAAGCAGTTGATATTGCTTAGAAAACCAATGGGCAACACTTTTGACGATAGCAAAAGCGTTAATAGGAACAAAAGTGCAAGCTTGTCGACGGAAGATCTCTGGACATAATGAATGGCATAGTGAAATCTTACAGCATATAAAAAAAAACTGCGTTCACGAACACTTTCCCGTTCTAAAATGCTTTTGTCCAGAACTGTTGAGTATGTTCGTCGCATGTAACATTTGTGTGTTATTCTAACCCTGTATCCGTTGTTCCGCCTGCACCCTATTATTTTTCTAGTTCATGCAATTCTTGCTTCTCCGTGTTGTGAGCATTTTCTAGTTTTCTTGTGTTTGTAACTGTGTCGGTCGCTCAGTCATATCATGTTTGTGCGATTGTCACGTGAAGATGGCTGCCTATTATTACGATCTTCACGCCCCAATAAAGACGGTTACTAGTAGGCGGCAGTTACTGCCGAATCAAAGGTGCCGAATCAAAGAACAAACCAAACATCCCAACCGCGACCTTCATAGTTTTTAGCGCGCTCTCACGAAGCTCATGCCGCTGGAGTAAAAGAACAATCGCCGTGTCAGTCGCACAGGTGTCATCCTGGCATAACTTGCTAAAAGCAGGGCAGCGCGTCATTTGTTCTATACGCCGGCGAAGTGCACTTCGTTGATGGCAGGCTGAAACTGTTCGAAGGTTGGGGATCTGATGCTCGGTTTTTTTTTGCACACTTCTTGTTTTGAACAGATAGCGCACGTGTGTGGGTATCGGTATTTTCTAATGTCACATTGAAGTCGGAACAACTGCAGGTCCAACCGAAAACTGAACTTGCGAAATTCGAAACAAAAAGACGCTGCACAAAGGCAGGCTGGCAGGAGGCAGCGCACGTCGCTTTTCTGATAGGCGTGCCGAAGGCCGCTGACAAAAGTCCACTCTGCTACGGCTTAGGGTGGAGGTCATTATCGGAATTGCCGGATAACCGCCTTGTTACTGCGCGCCAGGGTTGCCTACGTAGCGACACCGCGCAGTTGAGATCCCATGAATAAGATCTATAAAGACATAGCCACAGTGTAAAAACGCATCCAAGCTCCTTGCGGTGTAAAAATATATAATTTTCCTTTAGCTTTTAACGGGATGCTCCAAGACAAGTCCTCTTGTCGAAACGTAGGCTAGCAGTCTGTGGCTCTTCCTCATTCAACCCTTGTTAATTTTCTTTTTTATTGGCAAGAACCCCATCTTCTATCCTCCTCTTTCCGTGGAGCCCAAATTAAACCTCATTTTTGTCATGAGCGCTCAGGGTAGAGCTTCTGCCAGAGTGTCAGTGTCACTTATTTTCACATGTAATTAGCATTTAAAACCTGTTCGACTGCGACCTGAAGTTACCTTTCATCAGGCATAGCTCGTCAGCATGAGGTGCTGTTCTCCATTACGCCGTACCGTGTCCTAGCAAGAATAATTTCTACTAAGATCATCAAGTGGAACCACCTACCGGCGTCAATAGTTCTTACTAGTTGCACTGTAAAAGTTAGAAGTTATGTTAAGTTATGTTAAATTATGTTATGTTAAGTCCCGAACTGGCACCTGGGGCTATTAGAGATGCCGTAGCGGAGGGCTACGAATTGATTTCGACAGCCTTCATGGTTCTTCAAAGTGCACTGACATCTCACAGGACACGAGCATCTTTTGCAGTTTGCCGTGAAAGAAATCCTACTGCCACCTCCGGGATTCGACCCCGCGACCTTGAACTCAATAGCCGATCGCCAAATGCATTGAGTCACGAGCGGAGAGTGAGAACTTTTGGGGTATCTTTGACGTGTCTTTTACTTTTCGCTTATCGCCATATCTATTCAAGGCTCTACTTTCCTACTTGACCACGAGTGATTTCAAACATTATAACGCTTCGTATATATCTTCTTCATTCTGCGTTTTGATTTTCTGGCTCCCAGCGTCGCAGTGTTTTGAGATCACATCTGTGTCGAGGCGACGGCTATTGGCGAGGGGTGTTGTGGCGGGGGCCGACTACTGAAGGGAACTACTGTTCTGCACGTGATGAAGGATGGAAATTGCACGGAACTGTGGGAGGGAGGGCGCGGCCACTTGTCTAACTGATAACTTTGGCTTCGGTGTTATGCATTCTTTCCCTCTCTCCGGCTTTTCACGTCCGTTAAGATACAAGTGTCCTTAACCGGGCTGTACACATTCGACTGGCAAAAAAATGAAGGGTACAGTGTAACCTGTAAAGTACTACCAACATGAATACTTATACAAGAGTTACCTAATATAAGGTTACTTGTCTACCTGCCAAAAATAAGTCAGAATATTAGTCAGCGGCTGTTTATGCGTCCTTTTCTTGCCTTGTCCGTGCTGTTACTGAGCTGTAGTCCTAAGCATGCACTACCAACTAGCCAGCCATTACGTATTAAGCAAGAATAAAGGTGCCCAACATTTTGAAAATTTCTCACTCCTGTTAGGGTTACCACGATTAGTGTGCAGTCATGGATCCGATTCCACAGGGCATTTTCGAATTGACAGCCTGCAGGATTAAGAACAAAAATCGCCTGAAAAATTTGAGTACCAGTGGTAGCACAGAACAAATGTAATGAGACGAATGCAGGAAACATAAACGCAGTCTAATAATTTTCTTCATGGCAGGGGCTCCATGGCACAGTACAATGCAAGGAAAATAAAATAAATGATGAATAAGAAAACGCAGAACACACAAAAAAAAGCTCGCGCTTTTCTCAAATCGGTGTACAGGAAAAAGAGATGTGAGTGCCAAAAACGGGAAATTTTTTATTAGTTCTTTATTTTCGCTTGCACGCTGGGCCTCTGTAAAATTACAGTGAAGTCCATCTAAGTGCTAAGGCGCCCTGGTGGTTCGCACCGAGTTGCACGTTTCCGAGACTGCGCTTCAGCGCCACACATGCCGACCGAAGTGGACCTACACCACAGGCATGGCGTTGGTGATCTCCCTCCACCTCTTCGACTTAGAGCTTGCAGCTGCTCTGAGAAAAGAACAATAAAAAGTCATCGGGTCATGATGAGTTTCTCCACGAACGCCACGAAGCCGCCGAGAGTGCACTGCATCGCTGTACGTGGCTGGAAAGCAGAGAAAAAGTATGGCAGGTAGGCGGAGGGTTTAATGAAGAAATATGGGAGAGGCCTTTTCCCTGCAGTGTGCATAGTAAGGCTCGTGATGATGATGAAGAGGTAGAGAATGTCTGTCCAGGCAAAAAAAAAAAGACACGGTGCGAAATTGGCAAGAAAACATAGAGAGATGTAAGTTTATTGACTGGAAGGAGCCGCCGCGGTGCCTGAGTGGTTATGGCGCTCGCCTGCTGGCCCGAAAGACGCCGGTTCGATCCCGGCCGCGGCGGTCGAATTTCGATGGAGGCGAAATTCTAGAGGCCCGTGTGCTGTGCGATGTCAGAGCACGCTAAAGAACACCAGGTCGTCGAAATTTCCGGAGCCCTTCACTACGGCGTCTCTCATAGCCTGAGTCGCTTTGGGACGTTAAACCCTCATAAACTAAACTAAACTAGACTAAACTTATTACTTGGAAGGGCAAAGAGGTCGGCCGGAAATATGAATATCTGGCCTGCTACTCCTCACGGGGAAAGGGAAAGAGGAGAAGAAAGAGGGTCGTGATGGGTGACGATGTGGTGAGAACAGAGATTAGAATATGTATGCGCACATTTGATGGCATCGCAACCGAAAAAAAAATTGGCAGTGGCTTAACTTGGCTAACCCTGGAATTTAGTCAAAAGCAAAGGTGCTTGATAAGCGTCTGAGGCTCGTCCATGGCAGCTCCGCTACACGCTCCCGACAGCCGTTCTATACATACCCACACGACCACGTGGCCGTGACGTGGTATCACATGGTCTTACGACACCCCCATCGGATGTCATCACGTGGCTTCACATCACCTTATCGGATGTTCTTAAGGTCAAAGGTCAACCCAAAGGTCACCCAATGTCAAAGGTCAGAGGTTAAAGGTCAACGAAAGGTCACGGGTCAAGGTCAGGGGCCAAGGGTTCGACACCATAACTGTACCACATATGGTCATGCACGGCTAACGTGGTTGGGCTGAAGGTCGCTCAAGGTCGTTCTCCGGCCTACACGACGACTGCTTTACCTAGCGTAGTGAAGATTTTTTTTTCGCTTCAAAACCGCGGCTCTGAGAACCTCACCAGGACACACGGCTGAGAAACAGCTGCTTCCGGTTCGCGAAGGTGTCGCCCTGGCGGTATATATTTTGTTATTTATGCAATATGCATACCTAATGAGGTGCTTGTAAGGCGGACGAACAGGCAAACAAAACATATATCAGCACATCTGTAGAATAGCATTCTGTGAAAGAAGGCAAAAAAGAAATGTTCCGAGTTCGATTACCGCCCCGAGAAAAGCAGAAGAATAAATCTGAACGCGCAAAGAACGTCTTTAATCAACTAGGATCATGAGTACTCATCCAGGATAAGGGCGAAAGAAAAAAAAGTGAAAGTTTTCTAAACGTCGTTTCCTGAGCAAGGAATGTCCCCACCCAGTGACACGAGTCGGGACTTGGAGGGGGATCTCTTACTTTTGCCCGCGATAGTACAACGCCAGTCCTTAAATACGAAAAGGGCGTAATTTAATTTTTTTAATTTTTAATTGGTTTTTTGGGGAAAGGAAATGGCGCAGTATCTGTTTCATATATCGTTGGACACCTGAACCGCGCCGTAAGGGAAGGGATAAGGGAGGGAGTGAAAGAGGAAAGGAAGAAGAAGGTGCCGTAGTGGAGGGCTCCGGAATAATTTCGACCACGTGGGGATCTTTAACGTGCACTGACATCGCAGAGCACACGGGCGCCTTAGCACTTTTCCTCCATAAAAACGCAGCCGCCGTGGTCTGGTTCGAACCCAGGAACTCCGGATCAATAGTCGAGCGCCCCTAAACCACGCAATTTTTATACCG
Organism: Amblyomma americanum; assembly: GCA_030143305.2. Classification (NCBI taxonomy): domain Eukaryota; kingdom Metazoa; phylum Arthropoda; class Arachnida; order Ixodida; family Ixodidae; genus Amblyomma; species Amblyomma americanum. The sequence continues at coordinate 35,973 of JARKHS020015417.1, read as the reverse complement.
CAACGGTGGCCTTGAGCCTCCGTTTCCGTGGTCATAGCAGGGTGTCACCCCCAGTGCTACCGGGTTCCCAACGGTTTTTTTACTAGGTTCGGGGGTTCCTATGTCGTAGTGCTCGGCTCTCTCTTTGGGGTGAAATAGGTGAATATATATATATATATATATATATATATATATATATATATATATATATATATATATATATATATATATATATATATATATATATATATATATATATATAATCAAAAATTGAAGAAACATAACAGGATTTAATTCACGACGTTTCGGCTGGAGGACCAGCCTCTTTCGAGTGTATATATATATATATATATATATATATATATATATATATATATATTAAGGAAGCCCCAACAGTCACCGAAACCAAGGTGCATAGGGGAATGTTTCTATTGTTCTGTTTTTTTATTTATGCTTCGATTAATCTTTAGCCTAAAGAAAATTAATTATAAAGTAGCAGAAAAAACAACCATGTCGCCGGTGGGATCCGAACCCGCGACCTCCGAATATCGCATCCGGTGCTCTACCAACTGAGCTACGGCGACGGCTGTCCAATCTGCTGCTCTCGTGGGAATACAGGACCGCGGTAATACAGGACGTGCTACGTTCGCCGCTATGGATGAAAGGGGCGCTAGGTGAACACTCTCAAGGTTCGCCTACACGCAATAAACATAAATACCCACGAGAGCAGCAGATTGGACAGCCGTCGCCGTAGCTCAGTTGCTAGAGCACCGGATGCGATATTCGGAGGTAGCGGGTCCGGATCCCACCGGCGACATGGTTGTTTTTCTGCTACTTTATAATTAATTTTCTTTAAGCTAAAGATTAATCGAAGCATTAATAAAAACAGAACAATAGAAACATTCCCCTGTGCAGCATGGTTTCGGTGATTGTTGGCTTCCTTCACACACACACACACACACACACACACACACACACACACACACACACACACACACACACACACACACACACACACACACACACACACACACACACACACACACACACACACACACACACACACACACACACGCACGCACGCACGCACCGCACCACACACACACACACACACACACACACACACACACACACACACACACACACACGCGCGCGCGCGCGCGCACGCACGCACGCACGCACGCACGCACGCGCGCACACACACACACACACACACACACACACACACACACACACACACACACACACACACACACACATATAATTTGATTCCTTCTCATGCACACCAAACAAACGCTAGCCTCGGCGCTGTTTAGCCAAGCTGCTCTTGCACAGTAGAAGTCATAACACTCAAATCCGAGAATTTCATCAATTAATGTAAAGGCATGGCTGACGCAACGCCGCTGTTGAGTTGATTTCTTTGGCCAATAACAGCTGGCTGTTCAATATAATCCTCTGGCTCGCCGTGCTCGGCAAGGCATGGCAGTACTCCACTCTTTGTGCTGAGAACTTCCTAGCGTTCTTTCTGTATGCAAGAGATCGTCTGAATACTTAACTACTGATGCCTTTTGAATGTTGTGCCTGAATGGCCGAGTGTGCCTCATGGACATTTCGGGTCACATAAAGTTATGACCGTTTGTGGGAAGTTCGAAGGCTCACGGGATTTGTGGATCCAGATCCGTGTCCATAACCAATAGCGGCGGACAGGGCAAGCTCTCAAAGGAGACTCGCAGCGTGTCTGAGCCTCATAGAATGAACAGGGAAAGCTATTGTTCGGCCTTCTTTGGGTCCCCTCATCGAAGTAACCTCGGGGCACTGAGGCTATACAGTTTCTTTTGCAAAGGCTTTAATGTCTTCCGCAGAATGTGACACAGAAGAAGGCGAACTTCCACGGCATCTACCGTCCAGCTCATTAGCCAGTCAAGGCGAGGTACGCGCATTGACTGAATTCACATTGACATGAGCGGTTAGCAAGGCCCGATTGTCAGAAACAAAGGACGTTGGCCAAGACAGTTACCTCCTGCTTAACTGCCTCGGTGATGCCTTATTGGGCCGGTGGACTTCGGCCCTTGCCTTTGGCGATTATTTGCAACTGAGTGACGGTGAGTTCCCGGACTTCTTGCATGGAGAGGGTGAGATCGTATTCTCGGTCCAGCGTGTGCATGATCTCGACACTCATGAAGAAGTCCATGCCCAGTTCGCCGAGACTGACGTTCGGGTTCAAGCTTGACGGGTCTTCGATACCTGCAAGAACGTTTGTTACAGAGCGAGTTGACTGCTCGTATACAGTTAAACGTTTATGGGTTTTATGGGTTGGCGAGACATGTATTAAGAGAGGTGCCCTCCACGCAGTCCTAAAAACTGTCGATGAAAAATTATTTACCAAGAGTAATCTAAAAATGGTGACACAGATTGCTTTGATTTTCTTCGTTCCACTTCGATGCTCGGTAACACAACACTTAAAAGAAGCGGTGCGTTGTAGCCTGTGCGTTAGAAGTTGTAGCGAAAAGGCATAAGGAAAAATTGGAGAGAGCATTTAAGCTCCGCCTTATGGGCATGACGTTATAGCGTAATGGGTTAGTCTTTACATTCTGAGCAGTTTGACACCTTTGAACACCCTTTTATCCAATTGCTTTAATTTTTCATTAATAATTTATTGAATTAATTACGATGATTTCATTAACTCGCCATCGCCTATCACACACCAATCAATCATCAATCAATAGAACCACAAATTACCATGATACGATTTTTTTTGCGCAGCCCTCGATTATAGGTCGCCGGTTCGAATTCCTGCCGCGAGCTAGGCTCTAACTTAACTAGTAAGTTTACGTTGCACGAAACGCTGAATCGTATCATACCATCCAGAACATTCTGCGGCAAGCGGTTGGCATGGTACGATTTTTTTTTACGCAGCCCCCTATTATTTCCGACACGCGGTGCCGACTACGCCGACGGCTTTTCGACCGAACCAGCTGTGTGCGCTGTCCCGTAAAAGATGTGCTTACGGTCTGTTTACTTTTAAAGCCTTTGCAGAAAGCGAGTGTTGCTCAGGAGGAACATGTTAGTTCATCGAAGTAAAGTACGTTATACGAAGTGAGCAGAAAGTTGGGCTAGTTGCTTGATATGCATACTGAAGAAGTTGGCGCGGAAAAAAACGAGCTTGTTTGTCTCGCTTGTCCTCGTTTTTTCCGCGCCAATTTCTTCAGTATGCTTATACGAAGTGATCACTGTTACTCATCCATCGAAATACCCTCACCGAGAACGTTCGCAGCATACTGGATAAGATCTCTCTTTCCTCCGCCGTTCCACTGAGGGCGGCCATCCTCCACACAGCAGGCCACGACCGGATGGCCCTGGCTCAAGAACGAGTCCATCAGTGCTATGCACGAGGCGATCCTCGACTGGACTCGATCCATGACTCCATCCGCCAGCTCTCCATTGCGCATGACCCCGCCGGCCACGTCAGCGTTACCGGTGTCTTTCCACTGTATGGCCAGACCTGCAGTAACCGGAAGGGTTCCAGTTAGTCGCGAGAATCGCAACGCTGTGGTAACCGTGCGACTAGGTCGCTTTTATGGGCAGCTGCGAAAATACAGTTTCAACCTTCAACCAGCTTTGCGCGCTAGAAAGTGCTAGCATAAAAGAAGATTTTAATATGACGAGATATACATTTCAAGCTTACTTTTGAGCTTGCCAAGTAGCAGGTTTACCGAATTTGGTGTTAGTCGTAGATAGGTTGGCTATAGACCTGATTTGTGATTCGTCGAATCATTGTCTTCACGTGATCCGGTTGCAGTCCGATGTTGGTTGGGTGCGCAAGAACGAAAAGGAGAACGGACATGCGTCCAGTAGTTTGCAAATCAGTATATCCTGTACGTTGCTCATTACTAACCCGCTCTGGGAGGCGCTCTGGAGGTTCTCTTTAGAGGGAATGAGTCACAAATCAGCACACCCGTTTATACTACAGTATCTCGAAGGGGTTCTTGGCAGATGTGTGCCGCAGCGCCGCCTAAAGGTTTCTGCCCCTTGACGACCCGAGTGTGTCGCTGGTCTGTTACTTGAAAGGTGGTGTGGACAAATGACAAAGGCGCCAAAAAATGATTGGAAAAAGAATACTTAAAATACTAAATACTACCTTTAAAAACATACGGGCAGCGACACTGTGCTCGGGGAAAGTGCTGAATTGAAAAAAAGCAAAAATTAGGATAGCACAAGCGATACCAGTACTAATAGTAGAAACACATTATTGCAGAACAAATCACACACATACAGACGCACACGCATGCACATTTGAAGACTTGATTTGTGTTCTGCAAGCAATAACAACAGCCCATCACTCCGATAGGCTGTTGCGGAGTACCGGTGGCCTCAAAAAGCGGAGTGCTACTAGATGGGATCGCGGCCAATATCGGCATTCTTTCCTCTATTAAGGGGTTTTCTCAGCCCCCACCGTTTAGGAATAGTTATTTCAAGCGAAATTAACTTAAATCACTGTATTTGCATCCCAGGTGGCACAACTGACGAAGGACCGGAAAAGAACGGCTCTCAAGCTGACTGACAGTTCCGTGGCCGTCACTACATACACAGCCCCCCCCCCCCCCCCAACCAAAGGCGAACAGACTCAGGCAAAAATTGGCAGTATGACAAAAAAAAGAACGCACAAAAGTTACAGCAATAATTAGCATACATCGCGTACAAATTCGCACCGATTTCCCGTTTCACTTGTTGGTGCATAATGCACGAATTTCATTAAACCTATTAGTCGGATACAACTCAAGGAAGAAGCGACTTTTCCCCCGTCAGAGGACCCCCTTCCAGCCAATGGCGTCGGCTGATTCTCATCAACATGCTACCGTGACAGTGCAGGTAGGGGACTATAAAAGGGGGTGGGGTTTATCCCCTTTTATCTTCTACTCCCTGCAGTGTCACGCTAGCAGGGTCATGAGAATCGGCCGACGCCGTTGGCTGGAAGGGGGTGCTTTGACGGGAAAAAGCCGCTTAGTTCTTGAGTTGTTTTCGACTATAGAAGCTGAACTAACAAGAAGGTAATTTTGATTTTTTGAATTACTCTTCTCATTTCATCATTTTTCTCTATTCATTTTTTTTCTCCCACCGTATGCTGAGGTGTTGTGTGTATTGAGATACTGACACTCGCCAGGCATCCGTGCCTTTTGAAGCGAAAAGCTTCACTACGCGGTTCAGAGCCGAGCTTCGCGTGAGCCGAACTGGTGAGTTATGCGCATGCGCGAGAACGAGTGACGTCACGCGCCGCGCAGGTGGTCGCTCCTCGCCGCTGCCGCAGCCGTCGCCTGACCTTTCGGCGCAGCCGCGCGCTACTGCACATGTGCGTCATGTGCATGCGCAAGGAGGCTATATAATGCTGCTTGCCAGAGAACAGGCGTGCGCACTCGACATGGAAGGGAAGGAGAGTGCGGCTGCTGCTAGACTGCGCAGAAAAGCTGAGAAACTACATTCGTCCGATCCAGAAGTACTCGCTTGGGAGTTGGCTGCACAACAGTGAAACAATGGTAAAGCCAAAGCTAAACGTGCAGCCGAAACGCCTGAACAACGGGAAATACGCCTTGCTAAACGACGTCGGAAAGAAGCCGAAAAGCGTGTCTTGGCCGCATCTTCAGCCAGCAGCAGCCAAGCGGGTGAGGAAGAGGAATCAAGAGAGTCAGAAGAGGAAAATCCCAAGACTCGCCGTTACAAGCTTTTCGCTTGTATATCCAGGCTTAACCAGAGCTAAGCCACTGCCTAATTTTTTGCTCAGTCTCTTACACAGACGTGTACTTTTGTGCCTTGTCTGCCTGAAATAAACATTGAATTCAATACAATTCAAAATCGACAAACACTCGACGTTTCCCGTTGTCAGGAAGGAAGTACGGACGTCGCCCCGTGACCACTCACCGGGCAGTCCGTCCGCGACGCGGCGCTCGCAGATCCGTTCCACTGCGGAGTTGGCGTAGCCACAGTTTGTCCGGCCGGCGCTGCCACGACCGCTGGCCACTGACGAGAAGACGACGAAGTGGTCAAGCTCTGAGCAGGCTTCCCTCGACAATACGTCGAGACGCTGTGTGACGGCCACCTTCGACTTGCAGGCGGTCTCGAAGGTCTCGGCCGTCTGGTTCTCGATCGGTGCGTCGTGATGCACCTGAGGGAACAAAGTTATTATGTGACCCGAACTTGCTAGACCGTACCTATAGCCGGTGGTTGAACTTGCGCCCCAGAGATGCACTCATGTTTGCGCTAAGTGTGGCCTGCAACACGTAATATGTGATCGGCATCCTGTTCATTTGAGCGAGAGTGTTTTAGTTAGCAAAAGCGACTTGGTGATACCTTCTCTACTGAAACAGTCCATACCAGTCGCTCGTACGGAATGATGTGAATATGGAGTCATATGATGCGGAAAATAGATGGACATCTATATGTTTATTGTATGGAGTCTATAAACTTTCCATAAGATTTCTATATAACTTTCTTAAAATTTGCATGACGTCGTATGCAGTCCGTACGTTTCCATACGCGCTTTCCATAATGTCCATACCTGACTCCATACACTCCATACTGACTCTATATAATCCATATGGAGATACATGGAATTATGGGACTCACCTTATGGAAACTTTCAGTAATAAAATTGGCTAAAATTAAAGGGAAGAAATGTAGCTAGACAGAGCATGGAATGCCAGAACTGACAATGGGCGGCCTACTAAAGTGACATAGTGCGCCCCAAAAGGAGGGAAACGTCAATGGGCAAGCCTGTAGCTTTTCCGAAGGCTCATTCAAATCACGAATGACCGACGAGAAAACCCCAACTATCTGAATGCGCATTGCGGTAATCTTCCTCATGGGTGGGAATATGTCCATGGCAGGCGCTGGACAGGTGTAGTCGATCTTTTCCGACCCGCCGCTGTGCCTAAATCGCTATGGCTTTCAGCTGCTGAGAACAAGTTCGCGTGTTTTATCCCCAAAAAACTACCATTTTCGCGTGTTTTGTTCTTTCCGGGGCGATTGCATTTCGATCAAGGCGCAACTGCAAACATTCATGACAGTATTGACATTTAGATGCACGCTAAAGACCAATGTGCAATCGAAACTAATCTATAGAGCCCTCCTCTACGGCGTCCTTCAGCCAACAAACTACGGCTTGGAAGCTAGAAGATATCGTTATAAAGAAAGTGGCCGCTCCCCCAACCTTGTAAATCTATCTAGTTCTCCGACAACTCCAGCATTTGAATCATGAGTTTCACGATGCTTCTTTCTTAAAATGTGCTAAATACTGAGGATCCTTAACTCTTAAAAAATGTGCCGTATATTCTAAGGAATAATCTGTTAGAGCAACCTAAATTTTCACAGCAGCTCTCAGTTCCCATTGACAAAGACGTTTGCTCTGTTTGAATCAACACAACGTCTACAGGGGCGAGGCAGTCCTCTTCGGAATCAGACAGGCCATAACGCGTGCATCCATCAACACCAGTAGTTCGGTGAGCTGAGGTCCGTGCCAGCTTGGCACCGCCAATCCGAAAATAAAGAAAGCAAATAAAAAATAACCGTGCCAAAGAACAAAGTGTCAGGAACGCAAGAGGTGCACAGTGAAATCTATCGGCGACAGCACTCCTTCCGCGGGTCACGACATGCGTGTACCTCCTACACGGACTCTCCTCCCTACTATCCGCCTCTTCACTTACGGTGGTGACGTTGAAAATTCCTCCAACGGGTCCCATGCTGGCGGCTTGCTGCACAACCTGGCGAGCTCCGTTGCTGCTAGAAGCGTCCGCCTCGCTGGTGACCACTGTGACCCCGAAGCTCCGCCACCGATGGAGACAAAGCTTCTGGTAGCTCGTACACACTCCGGACTGGGAGGTCAGGAGAAGCTTGCGGCATCCACGGGTCACCATCCACTCTGCCAGCTCTAGGCCGAAGTCGTCCAGCCCTCCGACGATGACGTACGACTTGTGCTCGTAGAAGCAGGGTCGAGCTACTGCCTCTATTTTGAGCGGCGGCGCCACGACCGTTCCCCTTTCTGCCTCCTCGGGCCGGATCTGCGCGAATGTGGCATTATCGCACAACAGTGTCTGCTCTGCTATCGGAAACACGCACAAAGGCTGCCATGGCGAAGTGCATTACAATCATATGGTCGCACGAGTTGAATGCAGCAGGTTCTGCCCAGATTATTCTGATCGAATTACTGCCAGCACTAACCCTGAAACCGGACCCTGACCCTATTTCCGTCACGTATGTTAATACACACCTCCCTTTAAAGAAAGAGTGAACCATATTGCGGATCATTTCGGGATGGGCTATACAAAAAATACAATGACCGATCCGATTGATCCGAGAGATCAATCCCCGTCTCTCACTATTCTTCCCTACTTCCTCTGAAAGTGGAGAGGAGGATTTCCTTGTCTCCACTTTGCGACCTGCCGACGAGGCTTCGGATGGACGGACGGACAGATTTTCTGCGATGGGGATTCTAATGCTAACGCATTAAATCCTGGCCTCATATCTGGCGCTCAGGGTAGAATAAGGCCCTCAAGTGAGGTGGCCACAAGACCTCATCAACGCTCACTGACAAGGGCTACATGCTTGCTCATTATATTGTTACGTTGCCCGAAGGCTGGTCAGACGCAAGGGCGACGAGGGCACAAACCTACAGGGAGCACCGGACAAAGCTCGTGCACCATCTAAGCACTTCCTCTACGACGTCTGACCAGGGATTATCCGCTGCCATATTTATCACGCGTGTTCTGAATCAGCTGGGGGAAAGGCCAGATCTGGATTAAGCTAATGGTACGCTCGCAGTCATACAGCTTGGCTCACAACGAACTGCAATCCGTGAAGAACATATGAGAGAATGTGTGATCCATCTGTCATTCTATGCCACCAACCTGAATGACCACTTTGCCAACGCGCTTTCCGGAAGCCATGGACCTGAAGGCCTCCTCCACTTGGTCTCGTCCGAACCGGATGCTCTCCAGCGGCCGAACGGTGCCGGAGGCGATGCCGTCGCGTACCAGCTGAGCAACTTGGCGCTTGTCTGCTTCCACACACGGGTCATCGGCCAGCATCCTGTCCAGCAGGACACCGTGGAACGTGACGTTCTTGAGGAACACGGACATGCCCAGCGCAGAGTTCCTGGCCGAGTCGAACCTGCCGATCTCCAGGAAGCGACCGTGAGGTGCCAGGCAGCGCACACTGGCTTCGAGTTTATCTTCCGCCAACGAATTGAGGACGAGGTCAACACCTGTCCGGTGATAAGTCCGGAGAGAATAATGAAGGGCTGCCGCGAGAGTGCTACAGCACAGCGTAATGACAAACTAAAGCCAGTGCCTTGCACACTTTGCGCGCAGCAATTGCATACATGTGCCAGGAGTGCAAGGAAAGGCGGAACGAAACAACTGTATGCTGCACAGAGTCAACAAGGCAACTGGCTGGGCGTGTTGTTTCGAGTAATACATGGCTACCTCGCAACAACCTGGGATACTTCCTTGCTCTCTTCCGTTGTGCTGCAGCCATGCTGTTGCAAGGTGCTGTTTGTGTTGTTCGTGTCTGTTTTTGTTACCTTGCCTTGACCAGGTAAGAAGTGCTGTTCTACGACGCGAGTTCTACGTATTCTATTGGTGCTTCTGGGGGCGCTGCTGCTGGCGGCAAATTTTATCAAGCTGTCCAGATCCAAGGTAATGCGAGGTCCTTGGTGGAATCCAACAAGAAGTGCTGCACTTATAAGTTCCCAGCAAAGTCTTGCAGATTGTCAAGTCAGGTTTAGTGGGAGACGTAAATGGCTCCAGTTTCTAAAATCCTGCGGTTTTAGATTACTACCATTTACCCTAGATGACGCCAGTTGCAGTCGCTGCTGATAGCGCTTGCTAGAAAATCTCACTAAGCCTTCAAAGCGAGAAAAAAGCACTGCGCTCACCTTTTCCTCTGGTCTCGGTTAGGACGTGCTCTTCAAACGACAGATCACGCGAGTTCGAGAAGTGCCGATCGTCAAGCTGTGGGAAACGGCGCTTCAGGAATTCACGTTCTTCCTTAGAACCTATGGAAAGAGAAACATGGAAATAAACTTCAGGGCGCGTTTTCTGGAATACGGTCCTTCTCTGTGCTGGTATATACAGACCACCATTCGTCGCCAGAATACGCGCTTTAACTTAGACCACCAGAAAGAAAACATTGTTATACATGGTCGCCAAGGCTGGATTGTTCGGAGGCGGCCTTGTAATTTCAGTTGCGAGCATACTACGAGCACAGAATGAGGACTACCACACAAGTTGCTCCTGCAGACAACTGTGTTTCAGGTCCCTCAGCCTGCCCTTTGCAGCAGCGCCATGCATTAGACTCATTAGTTGCCTATCTACAGAACACTCGACTAACTGAAGAACTTTGAAACCTTTCTTTACCCCCCGCCCCTCCCGCCTCCCCCCTTCATATCTATTCGCCCCGCACTGAATTCTTTGTCTGACAATCTGCAAGGCATTGGGCTTGTTTACTAACATTCAAACCTTCTTGCATACCCCTTCGGTGTGTATTCACCCCAATTCAATAAGCGCAAACTTTTATTCGTTTTTACTTATTTTATTTAGCTTCTTGTGCACCCTTTACATAACGCCTTTGTCTCCCAAAACCACTCCCCAACCCAGAGTAGCATTTCAGCGCTTTTAACCGCCGGCTAAAATCTTACAACTCAGCTCAGTTGTACGACCCGTGCTCGTTTCTTAACATATTTATGTTGGCTTGAGGAACATTATGTTCCACCAATACACGGTACGGTTAGGAAGCGTCGAGGGCGTCGAGCCGGTGTAATATTTCTGCAAGAAATTTTTTCGCACTCTGTTTTCTCCAGAGGACGTTCTTTCTAACGGACGACAGTTGCTTCGCTGGCAGTAATAAATCAGCCAAAAACTATTTAGCCACATTTTAAATGTAACCTACAAGAGAGGAAGGAAAGGGCTCGGGACGTGCCATTGAGATCCAGAAATTTTGATGCAAAATCTAGTGAAATTTCACATGTGTTCCGTGCTTGTGCATTGTCACTCAATAAATGCTGTATCGCACAAGTGCACATAGTGCCCCATTCCCGCAAGCATGACATGGACAAAGGCGGAAGAGAAGCCTCATTCCACTAGCCACTATTTCGACTAGGGGATTTGGCTTCGTAGCTCGGACGAAGGCAATTTCTCTTCAGGAGCGTTGCTGAACGTACAAAGACTTCCTTTCCGCCAGTCCTCTTTCTGCATTCCACATTGTCACTCACGATACCCTCCTATCCTCTCTTCTTCCCCTGCTCCAGTACAGCCTAGCAGGGCAAATAATGAGCCTTCACACTCACTGTCTTACTCCCAACCTCACTGCCTTACCCCAAAGTAAACCTCTTCCGCCCGTGTTCACCTGGTGCTGTCAAGACTTCCACCATCCCTTCCATATTCTTTTCTGCAAGTGAGGTCTTGGTGCAGTTGCATCTAAGTTATCTGAGTAGTACAAGATTGCCTCCACTTGCACTTGATAAATGCAACTCACCGACGGTGGTGAAGACGCTGCACCCCATGGAAAAGGCTATGCCCATGGCTGCCTGTCCGACGGCTCCGCTGCCGGCGTGGACCAGGAGGGACTCTCCGTGCTTCATGTTCCCCCGTACAAGCAGCGCGTAGTAGGCGGTCGCGTAGGCCACGGGAACGGTGGAGGCCTCCTCCAGGGTCCAGGACTGGGGCACTTCCCACAGGAAGAGCCGATCCACAAACGCCACCGTCGCTATGCCTTGGGAGGGTGCGATGCCCATGACCCGCCGGCCCTGGCGGTCACGACCAGAGATCTCCAGACCGAAGGTGCAGTATAGCGAGGCCAGCTTGGCTGAACACACCAGACGGAAGTGAGGCAGCGTGAACGTTTAGCTTGCGATGCTAGCACGTTAACAGGGATGCGAGAATTAAGACTTTTTGACATTTGTGCATGAAATGTAGGGCAATTTGGCACACATATCTAAATTTCCACGATGATTTCAGGTTGGCACTTTGTTTTAAGCTGGTTAAAATAATTTGAGAAATTACAATTAACACCCTCGTAAAGTCATCTCAAGGCCATTAAATATTCAAGGAGAAAGTGGAGAAGTTATTTATGTCAGCGTGTTCGCACAGTCCTATTCTGCGGAATAAAACTATTCTTTATTTAAACGAGTAGTAGTCATTTAAATATCAGTTAAACTCAAGCATGCATACTTACATGAAAGCGTTTCTTACAAAATAGTTTTCAAAAACTAATACAGGTGCGCATAAAAAAATACGGTCTTATTGCACTCCTTAATGTCTCAGGATTCATGCGCAAAAACAGTGTCATTCTACTATCATTCATTACTAAATGCCGCAGAGATGGATGAGCGATAGCAATCTCAGAAATAATGAAAGCTGAGAAAATCAGCTCTAAAGATTATTACCTCGTTTGTCTCCTTTATCACCTCGTATGCTTGTGCTTTTGGTCAGATAAAGGCGGCGTTGCAACCAACAGAAACTCTGATCGGTCCTTTTCATGATGATACTATGAGGCTGGTGCTCCGTCGTCGGAAGCCCGCGGAATTCGTGATGTGGCGGTACGATCAGAAGCGCAATCCGCTCGCAATTCTCGACGAACAGACATTAAAAAATGTCATTTTATAAATTTGTGCTGTATATTTCGCTACAGTTTTTCGTCACGGAACATCCCTCTTAAGAAGCTTGTAAAGGTGCTTTATGGCAATGCAGCGCCAAAAACAAAGACATAGAGATGAGGCCATTGAAAAGCACTTGTGTGGTTTCTCCTCTGTCTTTGTTCTTTGTGCTGTGGTGTCCCAGTGGAGCACCAACTAGCTCATCAGCTCACTCTTCTTAAGCTAAATTAGTGATGTAAGTGGCGTGATGTAAGTGATATGCGTGGAAAAGGTTTGTCAGCCCACTGCCGTGTGTGTCTTTGCGTACCACTCCTAAAAAAATGTGTGGTCTTGAAAATGCACAAAAACCGCTTAACTAGAGAGATAATTGAAGCGGAATGGATTTCTTTGTTGGATGATGATTGTGTAAGTAGTCCTTCAGTTACTCCGTTGCCAAAGGAGATCCTATATTTGTCTGATATGCGGTGCTAGCGGTGGTCTGATAGTAGTGCATGATAAGTCAGTATAAAAACCACCCGTCTTTCACGAAATAAATCTTATGTTGGAAGTTAGCGCTTTGTGGTGTGGTCTTTCTGTGTCCCTGTGTTTTTTTGCGCTACCAATTCTACCCTTGAAAATGTACCAACAAGCCCAAGTTTCTACCCTTCTAAATTAGTTGATCTTTGAATACGAGTGGCATAGCCCCCGCACTAAAAAAAATCAGACGAAGAATATCAACATACACAATGATGCAAAGACGCCAACGTATGTGTGTCGTTGAATAGCTTTTCTTCGTGGTTATTTATAAGCGCTTGCGATATGCATTCTTTCTGGCACTTCGACAGAGACTTCTACGCCAGTGGTTTGTCGCCATGCTCAGAAAGTGTCACCTTTTTCTTCCTAGAGCCACAAACGCAACGAATCAGGTGACCACTTAAGTAGCATCCTGACATGAACGTTACTGCTCGGCGATGAAAATACCCAGAAGCACGGAGAAACGAGAGAAAGCACTGGTCATGCACAACATGACATGTTTTACATGCTCCCCGCGAGCCCTCGTTCACGTTTCGAGCACTCATTTCCAAAACACTGTTGATGTCCGCTTTGAAAGTGTGGAGTGAAAGTGTTTAAGGTGACCGGGCTTCAGGAGAAGTGATCACGAGTGTCACTTGTTAAGCGTGTACACTTACCGTGCTCAGTGTTTGGCTGAAGTTTTCCCGACGCCACCACGACGTCGCAGAAGTTCAGCGGAGCGAAGTAGACATCGCAGAGGATTTGGTCCGAGGCCGTTCTGCAGCAAGGAGATGTGTAGCGCAGCGGCGACTCGAACCACTGCAGGCTCGACAAGTTGCCTGGCATCTGCACGCTGAGAGCTGCGAACTCCGTGGTGGTCTTCAATGCTCCGCCTGCCGTGCGTGTGTGCGTGTACAGCAAGCATGTATTACAGACGTTTTGTACAAGAGAGAAATCTAGTCGGGAATACATTGGGCCACAGCAGCTGAGTATCTCTACAAAACCTGACACTGACTCACTTCTATCATGAAACAATACCCTTTAACCCAAAGTTGCTTAGAGGGCAACGAGGTTTCTAAAAGAATTAGCATGTTCTTGTCAGAGAACGTCATGGTTTGAACGCTGTTTCGTCAAAAATGTTTAACGCCAATAAACCAAATCTAAACACGCAACAACCGAATCCTCGGCAAAAATTTATGGTATGATATGTTCTGTGCAACGTCGTATAAATGACCACGGGCTCTGACACCGTAGTGGAGGGCTTCGAATAAATTCGACCTCCTGGGGTTCTTTAACGCGCTCTGGCATCGTCATCACAGGGACACAGCAGCCGAACGCCGTAGCCACTAAGCCACTCCGGCAGGTTGGCCATAGAATAGAGTCAACCGAAACATGAGGCACATCGCTCCATACTATGTCCATCGCTACCACGTATGTTGTTATGAAACCCTGGCAGCCGCTCCTAGACATTTGCCAAGACTCCGTGATCTTCTGCATAGGCTTGGGAAGGCAGGATTTCGAACGAAAAAGTACAAACATTGTCAACGTCAACCTGCTCTGGGCAAAAGCTAGCAGTGTCTGCCTACAATTGCCAGGCAGTGTTGCAGCGTGGTTCAAAACATCTGTCCAGGCACTCATGACAAATTTTACTACATGCCCGAACAAATAGTGAGCCCAACGGTGCAACTGCAGACAGCTAGGAATGAAAACACAATTCCAACTTAACTCATCAACTCGAATTTAAAGGCCTGAATACAATAAATCTGACGCCACCTCCAACTAGACAGCCCTGAAAAGAAAGGGTGAGTGGCGCTGCAAGTGGCAGGCCCCATTAAGACGCGATTGGTCTCCACTGCGCAACTGTGCCTAAACGCACCTAAATACGAGCTTATTGATTCGGTTCCCAAAGTTTGGATGCACCGTCTTTGCCAAAGGTAACAAAGCAACATGTAAAGTGAGGATAACCTTTGTCTTCATCTTTAAAGGACCATGGTCCTTAGGGAAGTCTTAAAGGGTCTGCTACACGAATGACAATGAAACCCCGTTGCTTGATCACTTTTGGCTAAGGCTGCACTCGTCTGAAATTCCAAACTTGTACTAGCCAGTTACATGCATGGTTTCCTCCAATTACTGCCGCCTTGGTCCATTAAGGCAGGGAAGCCTGGCGTATGCGTCTGACACTGGAGATGATCCAAATTAGCATATAGATACAACAAATAAACAGAACGGGTTTACTCACGCCACTGTACGCTCTGATGTCTGTAGGAGCCCCATCGCCCGTCTCTGTACACGTTCATGACCAGGTCGCGCTCCAACAAGCCTCGGTACGCGGGGTTGCTAGGACTGTAGTCGGCGATGCGACCCGATGCTTGGCCACTCGCATCGAATACACACCTGCAAAGTAAAGGGTAGCGCTGAACTGAAAGAAGGAGCGCGAAGGCTGTGCGGAGAATCGCGTATATGCAGAGCCTGTCGTACACGCAGCCAGGGACTCCTACTCGCTAAGTTGTCCTTCCTTCTACAAGTCTTCTATGCTAAAACTGTAGCTATAAGCAGAAGTGACATTTCTAACCCCGTCTTGGTGAAGACAGCATGATTGACATACCTTGAGCAAAAGTTTAAGCGAGGCATACTTTTGTTTGATTACCTTATGTGGCTTCCGCCAGTCTCTTTCCGGAGACAGTTGGTGAGGCCCACAATGCCGCTACTGCCGACGTCTCCAGAGAACAGCCATATGTGATGTCCAGTAGGTTTGCCGTCGTACTCGACGACTTTCTTCTTGAGCGTCTCAACCCAGTGGAAGCCTTCGTTCTTCACTCTGACCAACTCTTGCCTCGTCATGTGGACAGGAGTGGTAGTTTTGCGGAACAGTAGGAGCGACGAAAGGTTGTTAGACTTGCGTCCCACCAGTCGAAACCCGTGAGCTTTAAGGGCCGCCGCCGTCGCTTCCACCGCATGTACGCGAAGAGAAACGCCGCTCACCGTCGACAGGAACTCCTCCGCCCCGGTCAGTGACGTACGGAGGGACAACAGAAGGAATCCGCGTTCCTTGCACAGTGAGGACAGCTCTTGACCCAAAGTGTTGGGACCATCGATGGCAGCCGTGGTTACACCGCGAGCCACAACCACAAGGTCAGTGCTGGCCATTTTTGTGTCAGAGATCGAGGAAGGTTGCCACCTGATGGTCTCCACGCCTTCCGGAACTTGCTCCCGTGCGAGACTGTTTGGAGAAGGGTGTGCCACAGTGTATTCTGTCTTCAGCTCGACACCATGCAGGGTCAGGTAGCGATGCACCCAACGTGCCATAAGTAAGGCATTTCCCCCGGCAGCAAGCTCTAGGACTCGGATATTGTCTGGGCCTTTGTTTTCGACCACGATGTCGATGAGATGCCTCAAAGGGTTTTCTTCGAAGAGAGCTGTGTTCAGGATGTCCTCCTCCAGCTGTTCCTTGCAGGCAAGCGCAACTGAATGGGCAGTGGACGCCAGAGAAGTAGAGCTGCTGGCATTGTTCAGAATGGCAACGAGCGCTTGCAGAAGACCGTCGTTCTCAGCGCGGTTCTCAACGTACCTGTTGAGTACTTGCTCTGGTATCTCACGGTACCCGTTGATGACACCGTAAAAGCCGCCCCTCTCTTCACCGTACGACTCGAGGATGCGCCGAGCGACACCACAGCACACGTCAGCATACTCCCGCACGTTGCATTCCCGTTCACGTATAGCTTCTTGGTCATCCTCGTACGGCACGAAGCGGTACTCCTCCACAACCGGAGTGCGTTGTACGGGACGCCGCTGAGCAGTGCTTACACTGAGCCCTTTAAGCTCCACTCCACCAGCGCGGCAAGTGTTGAGGTGCCAGCTGTACACGGCGTCCAAGCCTGCGTTATCGCGCGAAATGGACACGCGAAACAGTTTATGTAGAAACCAGCGGGAAGATCAAACGTTTTATTTATTCAAACAGTCGGGACTTTGTGTTGCTACAGAGGCCAGTACACACGGATTCCGATGCAAGAAAAGTAACTTAAGTAGGAAAAGCAAGTATAGGCCTTTCAACGGACCTCGAGACAAAGAATAAAGAGCGGGAGCTGTGTTCCATTGTCGACGATAGCGCCCCCGCCCATGCAATGGCGAAAAGTGAACAGTTTTCGGTTACGACACACAATTACAGCGACGCGCTTAATCCAGGTAAATTATTGTGAAAACTCCCTTAATAACCTGCCCTTTAAAGTGTACCGCTGCCCGGGCCATCTGCATGAGCGGTGGCTGCGGCGTGGTCATGACGCCGTAGTCGGGTGTTCGCTGGGAAGCTATCGGCCTTGAGCAAGTCACTCAGACAGCTGTCGCTGTGGGCGAAAATGATGCAGCAATAACAGCACAGACTATGCGAGTCGTGTCTAGGAAAAGCTTTAGCTGTGGTAGTGGGAAACCGGGCATTGTCTTTCATGTCGACACAGTTACTGGGCGACCATGGTGAAGCTGAAAAAGCAGTCCGACAGGTTGATTGTTCTTTTATGATAGCTTATTTCTATTTCATTAAACTCATTTTCAATAGTCTTCCAAGCCTTTAAATAGGCCATTCGCTTTCAAGTTATTGCTGCTCTCGCTATTGATGGTTACTGAATTTCTGCCACAGCCTGCTTAAAGTCAGCACCAAATGGTTATAGTAGGCATCTGCTAGGTAAAAAAATTTAATGTAGCGCTGCCCCATGAACTAGCCAACATAGGATTGCTCCCAGCGCATAGAGTATGCACGTTCCCTGATTCCAGGTGACCGGTTTGCATTACCGAGTCGGAACTATTTTTCCCCCACGCCCGCATCCCTCCAGCAACTGCTGCTGACTGTAAGCGACGCGACCAAGAACCGCCTTCGGACTGAAGGTCTACTTCTTTGTAACATTCAATGGCGTCTCAACGTGCCGGCCAGTTTTGCTAACATGATTTCATATTTTATGACTCCGTTTCCCAACCCAATCTTTCGAAACTTGCAATCCTAATTAGGAACATGCAGCTTAATACTCAGGAGCCTGTAAATGTTGCGGACTGGCTATATTCAGACGTTACCGGACACTCACCTTCTTCTTTGACCTTGCCTAACGCTTGTATGTGGGCTTCGGGGTCAATGCGGCAGGACTGAATTCTAACGAGCTGCAGAAATGACCTTAGCGGGTGGCCGAGAGTGAAGAGTTGCAGCATGGAAGCCAGGAAGGTCACCCAGTTGTCATCCCACTTGAGCTTTGCGTATGGATCTGAGAAAGAATCGCGAGGATGAGTGATGCACTGCTTTTAACGTCGTCACGAATGAGACAACGCGAACAGGAAAACCTTTTTAACATGCTCGCGATCAATGATCTTTCCAGATTCTACGGTACAGATTCTAGAGCTTCTACGGTTTCAGATTCTACGGTACAGATTCAACGGTACTGATGTTTCAACCATATTTTTTTCTAAGTAATATAGCAAGCACTTTGTTGCGTCGTCGAAGACTATATAGCGCCCCAAAAGAGAGTGCGAAGCACAGAACAGCAAAGTGACGGACGGGCCATATTTGTGTTCCCAGGATTGGCTTACTTGTAATTGGTTCTAGAGCCCAAATTCCTTTGACTGGGTTACTGAATGCCTGTATTATTCATTCTTAAAGCAGAGATAGCCAACTGCAGACAACGAGTACATTCATGTAGCTCAGAAAATGGAAACAAACCTGCGCACATAACTTAGTGACTTTTTATCGCTTGAGGCTACCTGCACTGAAAAAAAGAGAAGCTCACACGACTGGTATTCTCCCACGGTAAATTAGCGACAACAATACCTGTATCGCACTCCCGTTCTTTGAGCACACACGCTCGAAGGGGAACATGTAAGAACAAAAGAGGAAGCGTCAAAACATCAAGAGCCTAAAAAACTGGTACACAAATAGGCATTGCAACAAGTGGTCCCAAAACACAGCCCAAGAGTACAAACTTTAATGATACTAAGGAAGAGATAGGACAAGATCGTTGTCTGAAAGATAAAACTAAAATAATGAACGCTCCCTCGAGGACAGCATTCATGCACCCTCCCCTGTTTAGGCGACGGGCTTGCAGGATCAGTACGCTGTCCGACACAAATGTGACTGACCACCACAGAAGATCAAATCAGAGGCGCAAACTTCGTCATAAACAACGTAAAAATGAGGCAAGCGCATGATTGAGAAAGGGAAAGCCTGTGAAGCTTACTTTGTAGGTCGGCCTTGAGGATGCCTCGGAAGGCGCCACAGTGTTCATAACCGCGAAGCTTGAGCTCTTTGTAGATGCCCTCGCTGTTGAGGTCGTAGGCTACTGCCTCCTCAGGCGCTCCTGGTGGGTCCTTGTCGAGCAGTTTCTCCCCTTTCTCGGCCACGCGGATCCGACCTCTTGCCACCACCGCTCTGTCCTCGCAAACCTCGAACTCGCCTGATACGGGCATCATGTTCACTTCGAAAAGAACGGAGCCTGCGCAAACAGAAGCAGGCGATTAGCTCCTCGAACTCTGCTAAGCTGTTTCACATGAAACTGCTTCAAAATATCACCATTTGTCTCCAGATCATACCTTTTATCTGCGACACTATGTCAGCATGTTCCTACGTCCTTTGACTTGCAATATATGGCTATTAGACACACCAAGATGCCTTTAACGATGAGCGCAAGCCTATCCTGAAAATGTTGTGACTTAACGCACTCGTCTGAACCGGACTCCGCCCTGTATACTGTCACACTTTCAACTACACACCACGCAGTGCTGGTCCCCAATGGTCACTGAAACTCTCTTGGACGTCCCATGGACATCCTAAACGTCCTCAGGACGTCCAAGGGAGTTTGAGCGCCCAGTGGGTCGTTGGCCTACTTCTGTTTCACTGAGCAGCCACCGAGTGCCTCATCAGCGTCCGCGTCCAAAGCACTGAACCCATATAGAAAGTCATGGTAGACAAAATGGTAACAAGGTTTCAGCCTTAAATCAAGCAAATGAAAATATAACGGCGACATTATTATGCGCAGATAATTGCACAGCGATCAACTCGAATCCGCCGCTGACTACGTGGAAAGATGTTTGTAAGTATTGGCCTGTACAGTAGGGAGTAAAAAAGATTAGCACAATGACGTCACCGGAGCGGTGAAAATGGCATCGTGCGTCTGGCGCGGCGCCGTGCTTTGCGAACACACTTGGCACTTTCGTTATCGGCACGTTGCTATCTGACTCTCCTGTTCCAAGTCACTAGTTCTAATCTTTTTTACTCGCGACTGTACGCCTTATTAGACACCATGGGCGCATCGACTGGCGGAGGCTTGAAAATTAGTGTTTCGATTCCAGACAATGTCATGAGAGGGTGACAGATTGCGACTTTGCAGCATGTTCTCTCCTGACTACCTCGCTTCTTACGCGATCCCTCTTTTTTCTTATATCCCCTTTTCCTTCCTACATCCGATGGTACGCAACTGAAACACGGTCCTGATTAACGCCCCCGCCTTTCCTGCTCCGCTATTTCTCTCTTTTTCCAGTGTAGGCCGGATAGAAGCCGGAAGTGTTGCCATTGTTGTGACTTGCCAGTTTTCGGTAGGATGGTGGCCCGCCAGATGCTGACGTCCTCGAACACCACGGGTATCTGACTGAGTGGTTTTCCGAAACGGCTGGCCAGACACTTCCAGGCCAATACCATGTAGCCAGTCGCGGGAAACACTAGGCGTCCGTCAACCAGGTGACCGGCCAAGTACTTGTCCTCCCCATTGTTCTCCATGTCCACAACAAATGTTTTCTGCAATGCACGTCGCAGGGATACAAGATGAGCATACGAAATGTTTGTACGTTTTCGCTTGAGGTATACGCAGATGTATGGTCGTATTACCGTTACGCCCGGACCATACATCCGCGCTACCGGAGGCATCCAGTGAAGTTGTTTTTCTGTGATAGGGACAGATGAAATGTACATATGTCCTCGGAGGAAACAATTCAAAAGTTGCTCCTTCAGGATAACGGAAGTGGCAGTGTTTGCACAAGGAAGCTTAACATAACCCCGATAGGTGATAGATCTTAACACCACATGTTCCTGGTAGCAAAACCGCTTAAAAAGCGTCACTACCGGCGATTAGCCATCACTGTTTGTTAGGGGCCATACTCAAGTTCCCTAAAAGGGCAAAGACACATCGCGTGCACCTAGCGCCAAAGCTCCCCATTTTGTTGAAGCAGCTACCAGCGTGTACATTGGAGACTAGTATGTGTCGTGTCCTGCCTGGATCACAATGGAGAAGTCCTTCCATCCGGCGACGTGCCACGTCTCCGAGTGGTCCCAGCTGACCAGGTGCCCAATGTTGGGCGTGCCGCGGGGAACTGGCCAGGGAATTGGCGGGTAGAGCGGCGACAGATCCAGCTTGATGCCGAGGGTGTGGAGATTGCCCAGGGAGCCAAGGAAGAATTCCAGGTTGTCCGCGTTTCGCTTCATGAGGCCAAGGCAGCTGACACCAGGGCCGAGGGCGCGCTTCAGTATCGCCTGTTGCAGATGATGAAGATATGCGGAACGCAAATGAGTCAAAGCAGAGGGCACAACCGTCGAGGCGAGGTCCTTGCAAAGCTGTGGTAATTGCAACTGCCATAACAACGGGTGGTACTGAATTATCTCAAAATTTGCGTTGCAAAGCAACAACGTTTTCACTCCTAGTTAGGACAACGGTGCTTTCATTTCTGATAACTGTGGTAATGGCTATGAATGGTAGCTACTTAAATTAAGTCTGTGCGAAAGCTTGCGAAACAAGGGCAAAACTATTTGTCACAGTCTTAGTGTTTTAGCTAGCAACTTTGGCCAAACAAACATACATTTAAATGGGACTGGAAATTTATCCTGCGAGAGCTTGCGGTGAAGACAACCGATTGAAGAAGGTAGAGTGCCGTAGGAATAATAAGCTCACCTGCAGAAGACAGTGCGGACCAATCTCGACCACGATGGCGTTTTGGGGAACATGCTGAAGGGCACCATGGAAGAGGACGGGTGACAGAAAGTTGTTGACGTGGTACTCCGCTGAGCAGAGCTGGGCGACGGGCTCCTGCCACCGGCTCTCCGGCAAAGACGAGCTGACCCAGCGCTTGCTGCGTGGCTTGGGCTCCGGAACAACCTGGTCAAAGGTTGAATAAGTTTAGAGGAGGTTTACGTAATGTGACGCAAGTTCAGATTCAGCTGTCGAGGAGGTCATGTTGCGTAAGGGGGTCATGGTGACGTGTAAGAAGTTCAACTTGGGAAATGACCAACTGGCAATAAATGGGTCAAGTGCGCAATGAGTCACGCTGGCCATTCATGTGACCAATGGAGTACACGACTCCTGTAGCCAACCTGTGACGTGACCAGTGATGAGGTCACGGATGATGCTCACATAAGCCATTCATGCGAGCGACGCGATATCAGCGCAATAAGCCTTTCACAGCTCACTCCGCAAAAAAAAAGGCAGGAAGGAAGGAGAAAATCAGCGGGTCCACAGACTAATTGAACTAGCCAATCACTCAATTTAGCTGAGTCTAACTTTCAGAAGTAACGAACAATTTACCCAGGCTGCCTAATGCCAATTTGTTTTACTTTGATTTGGAACTGCTTTCTTTGTAGTTTATGAGTTCACGTGAGGCATTTTTGTTATTTTTTATCTCTCTTTGTACCTCTCTTTCATTTTTTTCAAATCTAATAATACCGATATTATAATATAATGACATTGTTTTGGTATATTACAGTTTCTCAAGAACCTGAACATATGGGAGTCAAGTTATGTTAGTGTATTATTTTGGACACTGCAAATTACAGAAAATTCTAAAAGTAGCCTGTCATAAAAGCAAAGCCTTACAAGAAAAACCAGGAATGGAAATCGGAACGCTTTGTTCCCAGCACAGACAAGGAACAATGAAGAACAAAAATAAGGTAGCCTATCGGATACGCGAAGTCGATGTCAACGAAGACAAGAAAAAAATCCTAATCGAGGGCTGCACAGGAAAAGCAAATGTGAACAGTAGCACACTTAAGATTTCTTTATGGACTGTATTATCAAATCGTAAGGTTGTACCCCAAAGTTTATCTATGTCCTCCTGGACGAGTGTCAGCCTATACAAATAATCCTTACGCAATTTCACCTTGATATAGCGTTGATATATTCCAAGTTTTATGTCTTCTTGGAACTATTGCTAAATTGAACAGTCTCGGTGCCCAGGTGTTCACAGATTGCCAATCAGCTGATAGTTTCAGCACAGGTTGGAATTTGCTCTGACGTAGTATCAGTGTAATGTCAATTCCCTGCTCTGTAATGGTATGCAAATAATAAACGATATTTACAGAAATAATACAGGCAAATATAGCGTGGCTCACGGCCTTGCAATCTTAAGAGGTCTTATGAGTAGTACTGCAGAGGAATAATCTTGATTCACAGAGTTGACGACAACATAAGGAGAGCTGCGCGCACTGACGTACTGTTAAGGATATCCGAGCACAGAATATACATGCCCTACTTATCTCTCACAGCGCATATGTATCCATCATAGTCCTTGTCAACTGCCTCTAGATCTGCAGCTGCGTAACGGTTATAATTGCATTGCCAGGAAAAACTGCAGTGTTGTATTTAGGATAGCATACACATTCAAGATGGCACTGAAATCTGAAGTGATTAGTACGAGTACATAAATAGTATTTTAAGGAAAAGAAATGTTACAAAAATAGGCTCGACTGCCCATTCCAGGCAAGTAAATTCACAACTTCATATTTTTTATTATAAGCTACCTTCTCGATGGCCTTTCGGAGCGCAGGCCCGATGCTGTGGACGTGCTTCGAATGGAAGGCCACGTCGAGGCTGTCCACCTCACGAGCAAAGACATTCTCCGCCTTGAGTTCGGCCATCATCTTGGCGACGGATTCGGCTGGCCCTGACACGGTCACGGAGTCTTCCGCGTTGTGGCACGCTGGGTAGACATCTAGAGGACATCGCTTTGCTGTCTCTTCCCATGTGAGACCTGAAAGCGATGTCCCAGGTGAGTGACGAACACGTCCACATACTTTCTGCTCATACCATCCTATTGACTCTCGGTAAATTATTCATGCAGTCTTCAGCTTGATGCACGAAGATATATTAGCCAGCGGAACAGCTGACAAACGATGCTGAAGTGATCCCTGTGTAGAACTCTCAGGCTTTCAAAATGTTTTGGTCCAGGTTGAGTGATTGGAAGCTTGCAACGATGTCGTTTATTATGCACATGATGATGATTCTTGTTTAACACCACTCACTTTTCTGTGTATACTTTCAATGAAGAGTTCTAATGCAGGGAATACTGCTACTGTTACCGCATTCTGGCACCGCCGGCCGCCAACAGCGCATGCGCAGATACCCCCATTGTGCCAGGTGCACCTGCGCTGTTGGAAGCTGGCGGTAGCTGACATAATGGCTGAGGACTCCGAGAGCTGTAAGGAGGTATAAAATGAAAGGTTCCTTGTTTTAAAACTGCTGTTTCAGACAAGTCTAAAACACAGACGGACGTCGTTTAATTTATGAGCTGACGCTTTTTTTTTAAACGGAGACTACAGCCATTGCCCATAGAGACACGATCCTCCCATAATGTTCCACCAAAGATATGCACTCGAAACTCGTTAACACGGAGTTGAAGGAGCAGCCCGGCGATTACTTTGTTATAGCCGTAGCTTCGTTATAGCCCGTGTTGACCAAGCTTCCAAACGTAATCGTCATTCCTTCGCTGTATCCATTACTTCGTTATAAACCGTTTCGTGTTTATAATGAATTTCGCTTGTAATTACAAAGGTTCATTGTAATTCGGCTATAATTAGTTAACTACCTCAAATATGCATTTCATTCCTGACTTGAATATCCGTATGATATACACTTTGACCTGCTGTTAAAGTCGAGGGAGTAATGTTTGTTGAATTCATGCATTTTTCAATTAACCTTATTTCATTGTTCCTGCCACGATATTCAAAGATTTCATTGTTAATCGTTCATCTTTATCGGTGTGTCTCGTTTGAATGCTTCTGTCACTTAATCGCTTTAAATGAATGCGCAAGTTGTGCGTCGTGTAAATAAATCAACTGGACTACTTCCTTACATTGCTTCTCTTATACGAACGCATGTGTGGTCTACCGGCAGGAAGCATGTCAAGTGTTTCAGAGAAGCCCAGCACTAATTTTTAAGAACAGGCTTCTTGAGCTCTAAAGATGGCTTCAGTGACACAGTTATACGATTGCTGGCGGACATAAGAAAACTTGCGAGTCGTGTTGAGTATTGAGATGTTTAACTAATTTCTGAGAGATAAGTTTTCAGCCATTGCAGTAAGGCGCCTGGTTGAAATATGACTGGAGTGCCGCGCTGAGGCGGGACAGAGGAGGTCACGTGGCACATGCGTCACGGAGTGATGTGCGCAGGGACGTTGTTTTGCGCTCTCCAAAGAGGAGCGCTTTTCGAACGCGCACGTCTTTTGGAGAGATATAACTATAACCTGTTCAGCCACAGCGCGAGGGTAAACGCACTTCCGAAATTGTGAAAACTGATGTGCCTATTTCTAACAGCCCGCTACAGGTTTCCAATTGCAACCCAGCGCTTAGCTGTTGTAATAGTTTAAAAGTTAACTTCAAGAAGTTAGTAAACCACCTTAATGGTCAACATGATTCACATGTTTTCTGATGTCCACCAACACTCGTATCACTATGCCACTGAAGACATCTGTACAACTCCAAAAGCCTGTTTTAAAAATTAGCGGCGGGCATCCCCGAAACACCTGGTATACTTTCATGCACTCACACGTTTACGTGTCCGCCATCGCTACCTCAGCACAGCTGCGGGCAGCACGGTTGTAGACTGCAAAAGCGCTGTGTATATATAGCTGGGGTGTATACGTGTTCACGGCAGGAATTACCAGTAAATACTTGGGCACTACATCGCACAACACGACGACAAAAACCGAGCAGTTGGTGCTGGCCTACATGTCAACAACAACAAAAAGTTACAAAGAATCACGCTTTGCACTGCGGACATCAAGTGCCTGTAGAGGCGCAGCACTTGCCGACAGCAGCCATGGCTCCTTTGGGCGGGTCTTCCAGCTCAGTGCACCGACCCTGCCAGTAGGAGCACAGCACGGCCTGTTCGCCGGTGAAGCCTCCGTCGGCGTACGCGCTACCAGTCTCGCCTATCGAGTGGCCCACAATACCGTCCGGCTGGATGCCCATTGCGCGGAGCATGTCTACCAGCGCCACCTGTGAAAGAATGGATGTGAGATAAAGACTGTCAGACTCTCATTCCTTTCCGGTGAAATGGCAGGGATAGCCGAACTCAGGGACAAAAATAAGAGAGCCGACTTTGCGGATTAGAGCGTGTTACAACTGGTTCACTGGAGTGAAGCTTCGCGGCGCATCCAGTCGTTGACGTCGAGACTTAATGAGGGGCCTTAGCAAAACGAGCCCCCCCCCCCCCCCCTTACAATACAACGTAATCAACATGTCTCAGCCTGGAGGTTTAATTTTCTCTGCAAGCTAAGAAAGAAAAGGTTCACAAATGTAGGGCAAAAACAGTGGCACTTACAGTGGCTTTACGCGACTCGAAATCGGTTTCCGGAGTGCCAGTATCCCATTTAAGGCCGCGCAGGTTGACGAACCAACATTTCTTACAACGCTTTGCAAGACATCCAACATCGTGTCCACAACTATGCGTCCTGAAGGTACCTACACTGTACCACAAGAGCTGCTGTTGCCTTCATTTTAGCAAGCTGCTTTCTATAGTATTGGATCCTCTACATACATCAGTTGTGTTCGCATCGTCTTTGAAGTCTTTGCCTTTGTCTTGGCTGTCTTTGTCCCGTTTTCCTTGATTTTTCTTCACTTTTTTGAGGACTTCTACTCTTTTGCTACTCTAACTACTCCCAATTGCGCCTTAGAGCACTTTCAAAAGGAAAACGGCAAGAAAATCACAAGCGACTTCCGCGTAATCTCGAGCTTGTGCACAAAGCTATGCACTGCGACTGCGCATGCAAACGCGCTATACGCCAAATCGACAAACGTACTTGAACTGCAGAGATCGACACGAGGGGCGAAACTACCGTCCTCTTGCGGGCCTTCTCGTTGGTCACCAGGTCGATCAGGTCAACGCCGTACCGCTCCAGCACCTCGTGGCTTTTGCGGATGGATCGGGCAAACACGTCGAACTGCATCATCTGCCTGGCCATTCCCGTCCACTGGCAGCCCATCCCTGTGAAGGCGAACCACAGGGGCCGCTTCTCCGTAGGCGCCTGCTCGACCACCTTGAGGACCTCCTTGCCTGAGCCCTCGTCCACGGGTATCAAGGCGTAGCCGCGGTAAGGGAACTGCTTCGTGCTGCGCTGTCCCACTCGGTTCAGGAGAGCGTACGTGGGGTCTGGGTACGGTCCCTCAGCCTCCAGCCTATTTAAGGTTTTCTGCGGAACAAAATAGTGGATGAGGTGTGGCGAGACATTAGCCTACCAGTGTGTCTTAACTCAGTGAACAATTATCCTATGAGCCACAGTCGGAGCACGCGCAAGGAATGACAGTCTGCGTGTTATTGAACGCTCGACACTTTCACCACCATCCCAAACATCTTTGTGAAAATTATCATTTCCACAGCGTGATAAAAACATCTCCCATTGACCCCCAATTTGTCCATGTGTCAGCTCCGCCCAACTTATTCCCGCAGATTTCCTAATCTCACCTTCCCACCTAACTCTTTGCCGTCCCCTGCAATGTTTCCTTTCTCCAAGAATCCACACTGCTACCCTAACGGACCATCGGTACCTCTTTCCCGCATCGCTTCATATATGCAGGTTCAGCAACAGCCGGGAAAGTACAGCCCGATAAACAAAAGTCCTCGCACGCAAATCGCAACACCCATTATTTTGTAATGCGGATGGCCACGCAAGACTTGAAGCGTTACGATCACAATCACATTACTGTACTTACGACTCGAGGTTGCTACGAGTTTCTGTTCACGTCTAGAGTATTAATACGGCCCCAATGCTTTTGCTCCAGCTAAACCAGAACTGTCTAATGACATCTTCACTCCTGTATTATGTGACTATGTTCTTGACATTAGGCATGGAACGTTGTTTTGTCCGCGAGCTGCCCAATGTGATTGTATGATTGCGGTCAGCTATCATAGGCATGAATTCTGCTGCAAAGCTATCGTTCAGCCATGTCAGCAGCCCCTCATATTCCCTTTTCCATGCATCTGAATCAGCCCACTCACCGTCAGTGAGTCCTTCGTCCTTCCGGCCATAAGGACAAGCCTCGGCAGTTCAGGCTTCTCGGGCGGCAGGCTGTCAACACTGGGACCAGGATTGGCCTCGAGAATAGCGTGAACGTTGGCACCGCCGAAGCCAAACGAGTTGATGCCTATCAGTCCTCCGGCGAAGGGTGTCACCTTGGTCACGATTTCCAAGCTGCCGTCATGCAGTGATGGTATGTTCGGATTGAGTTCATTTAGGTGCAAGTTCGGCGCGATGCTTGCAGTCTCCATGGCCAGGATCACTTTTGCCACAGCGGCTATGCCTGTCATGAAACGACAGTGAGAGCAGCTGAGTCCCCGTTAGATCACTGTGGTTCAACCACTGAGATTCTATAGCACTGACGGGATCACGGTAGGGGAAGCGGAGGGCTTATAGAAATTGGCCATTGGCGCTTCACCAAACGCAGTCCCTTTATGCAGTACAAGCCCCCCCCCCCCCATGTTTGATACGGTAATGCATTCCTTACACTACCTTCTAACGATAGCGTGCATTGTTGACGACAGCCAGTTCTATACAAATATACTCCTAAACCTAAACCGAGGTAGGTAAGTTTTCGACGGCTGTAGATGGGAATCAGACACACCCGTACGTGAGGTGAAGCCACAACCACCTTTCGGGCATACACATGTTCATAAACCCTTGTTTTATATATTGGTGCTTTTACACTGACATTTATTTTTTTCGTTTCCTTGCATTCTTACGTACTGTGGAAACCTCAGTGTGGGAGAGTGCATCAAATCGAGCTGTTATGAAATGAACAAGAATAAAATTACGGCGAGTATTATAAGTTTTCCTTCCAGGCTGTAAACTTCAATTTTGTAGGCAGAATTAAAATATATTATTTTCAAATAAAAGCCTGGAATACTTTGTTTTCCTGCAGCACACCACTATTGTATATAGTTTCCAGCAGCGGCAATGCGCGACGCGTCACAGCTGCATCGGTCCCTTTATGTCTTTAAGAAATGAGATCGGATGTTTTACCTTATCTACGTGGATGATTTAGGACACTTCATTGGTATCAACGTGAGATGCCTTTCAGTCGCCTAGGATCTGAGGCATCCTACCTTCCTGGGATACCTGAAGGTATCGACGTAGAATACCTCTACCTGTTTTACCTCACAAACCACTTTCCTCACCTATCTCACCATCTTTACAGAGCGCATCTTTCGGCAACGGATCGCTGCATGTTTCTCAAAATGCAGCACCTTATTCGTAATCGTCTTGCACCCGCCGAAGAGATCGCCACTGTTATGCGCCAGTCAAGTCGCCAACAGATGCATTCGTTATTCTACGAGAGCAGGCCGTGAACTGGCGGCGACAGTGCATTCGCTCCTGGTGGGAACTATCTCGAAAACAGATGCGTCTTCAGAAAAGAGGATGCCGCAGGCTTTCATATGAACGCAGCATCTTCCTTCGTACTGCCCGTCATGTAACAGCGCCCAACCCACTCTACATCCCGCCACATATAAAAGCTCGACAACCCGCTCTCCTCCCCCCCCCCCTCCCTCCCTTCCTTCCTCCCTCCCTCCCTCCCTCCCTCCCTCCCGGAAACTGCCTTTTTGTTCCATTGCACTACTTCCTCATGCGAAGCTGTTCTGTCCGGCTCTAGCCAGCTGAGCGATCAGCAACGTATGATCACGTGGGCCAGCAGGATAGTAGAAGTTATCGGAGTCTTGGATTAAGGCGTTCTCCCAATAGGACCGGTCCCATAGTCACCCTTCGTAAAAATAAATGTTTTTCATCATATCCACCACCCCCACCCTTCCATTCTACCCTTTTATATAAAATTTTCGGTATAGGAAAAAAAACTTACGCACCGCTTCCTCGAAGTAAATCTATAGCGCGTTTCAAGTGGCAATGGCTACACGAATGTTCGGTACTTTTGCCAACAGAGTATCGACTAACCGGATGCAGCCTCCGCATGTCCAACATTTGTCTTGACGGATCCAATCTTGAGCGGCTCCTTGCGCCCGGGCCCACAGAAGACGCTGTTGATGGCTCCCAGCTCCTGGGGGTCACCCGCCTTGGTCCCGGTGCCGTGGGCCTCGACGTAGGATACTTTTGTGGGATCCAAGTTGACCTCGGCGTAGACTTCGCGCAGCAGCTGTGCCTGCAGCCTGCCCGAAGGGAAGGTGATCCCTGCGAGTTGTTGGGGGAGGAAGTGTCCAGGACAGACTCAGTGGTCCTACAGGACGCCCTTCATGTCACTACGTTATGAAGATGCGGCGGTGATGACGTCGATGACGGGTCTGCCTCCATGCTACAAAGAGCATACCGGCTAGTAGAAACACTGCACTAATCTTGTTCTCTCCCTATGTTCCTGTCTAATTTCGTAATGCTTCTGTTAGAAAAAGGCTTAACCAAATAGCACATTGTCATTATACTCAACAATTTTGGACAAAAGCATTTTTCAACGGGAAAGAATTTGTGAACGTAATTTTTTCAGGCATTCTAAGATTTAACTAGAACAACTTATATATCCGCGGATGTCCCCTCGGCAGGCTTGCATTTTTTTGCTATTCACATTTTTGCTATCTACAAAAACGTTCCTCACTGGCTTTCTACGAGTTTTAACTGCTCAATGTGATTGATTGAAACACTTTAAAGGGAAGATTTTGCTACACATCGAAAGAATGGACCGTTGCCTTCAATATTTCTATAACAGTACGTTACAATATTCCAATATTCAAAATTTTTGTCCAGGAATGTTGGACATGAACAAAAAAAATTATAATGGACTCGTTATAGAGATACATAAAAAGCCTATAGGAACTGGCTCTAAGGAAGGCATAAAGGAATGTTTCGAAGCCGCCTTTATGGCACTTTTTTCCTAGGTCACAGGATATTCAATCTGAGAGTTGTGTAACTCCCCGTGGACACATATAAGTTAGCCGACCACCGCGCCCCTTGTGGCAATCAAGCGAACTCTTTAGCGCTGCAATGACCATGGAAATGGATCCCGATAACTGATTTCCTGCTTAATAAGTGGCGCCACCGTCTCTCCCACCTCAGAAACTGGCCACGTGCTATCCCCGAATATCAGTTCAAAGTTTCGTAATTGGTTAGATTGAACAATTCTTCTACGGTGTTCGCCGAGAGGCCGACTAAAGGCTTCGTGTATAACGCTCCTCGAAGTGTAACTGCAAATGCCACGGTGTCAGGGCAAAGGTGTCTGTACCTTCGACCTTGAAGCCATCCGCGTTGACCTTGACGTTGACCACCTTGGCGTAGACACGTCGTGCCTCGGATGCCCGCTGAAGAAAGAAGGCACCCACTGTTTCGCTTCGAACGTAGCCCTTGCCTGCGTGCGGAAAGAAAGCAAAAACTCAAGTCGTTTATCTTGCTTTCCTTTTTTGCACTTTATGCCGAAGCACTACGTTCCGGCTTATAAACTGACTCACATCTACAAAGACTGCACTTTTTTTTTCAGTGACTGCTCGGGCAAATAGGTGAAAGCAATATAGACGTATAATTTTTGGTTGCGCGCTTTCTTCTATTTAATCAGGTGTAAGACATAACTGTGCACGGATTACCACGTGATATTTGCAGACGACCGCTAAATAAGTGAATTCAATTTCTCTCTAGTACTGTTTCAGTTTCAACAGCCGAACGATGGTTGTTACTGGCACAATACAGCTAATACAAAAATTGTTTTTTAGGAAAATGGGTAAGCTGCTATTCACGATCTGATAGCGCCAATAAATTGCACTCGGCCTCATTCTTAGCTACCTGGTTATTTTCTACCTTGGTACGATTGTGCTAGGTAAAGATGAATGATTCTTTTAAAAAAGTGAAGACATCAAATTTTTTTTCTGAGACATCACATTTTTTTCCATGCTCTGGAATTATGCGTATGACATTAATAAACATGTATCACCATGTGCAATTGGTCAGCGCTAAATAAGTAATTTGTAATTGAATTTTTCCTTTGCAGTTTCAGTTTGAGTTGTGACAAGATGGTTGCGACGTCACCAGTGAATAAGAGATCACGTGACGCATGCATAAACTGCAATACAACCGCTGCTTTGTCGATTTAGTTAATTCGAGTTCTTACACTAAACTGCTTCAAAGCGGGAATGAGAGCAAGTGAGCAAATAGCTATTATACTGCTCTTCTTTTTTTTTTGTATGCCTCATGTGATCAGGAGCTCACTCGTTAGGTCTCAACCGTATTTCGACTGCTGAAACCGAAGCTAAAACTGCATGGCAGAATAAATTCAATCATAAGGCAGGTGCTGACCGTAGGTGAATACCACGTGGTGAATACTAATGTTTACTAATGTCATACGCATCATTCGAAAGCAAAAATACTTACGAAAATTTTGGTATTTATATCCCTTTAACGTTTCCAGTGCCTTACTATTCTTATCGTAATCTGCTGTTCCCCACACTGCTGCGCGTCCTGCAAATATTTTTTGTGTGTTTAGGTTTCCAGTCATATGCCGTAATTCTTTCCGTGAGTTAAAGGGACACTGAGGAGAAATTGAAGTTGGCTTGAATCCATAGAATACCAGCTCCTGATCACAAAAACTCCACTCTTCCTGAAAACAAAGCTCTTGTAATGTATAAAATAGCAAGAACCAAAATACAGGTATCGCCGCCACAGGCCAATCTCGCAAGTACAAGCGTGATGACTTCCTAGGACAAGAGGCTCCACCATGGAGGAAATTTCCTTACTTCATGGATGTCACGAATCTCTGAGGCTTGCAAAGGAAGGTTGCGCACCGCACCGCTAGCGCCAGAAATCACGGAGTCTCCGTTTACGTCACTTTTCACGTCACTCCGTTCTGTGTCGTCATAAGAGTTCTCCGTGTCGTCATAAGAGTTCTCGAGTTTGAATTGGAGCGGCGGGAAGAAAATTTTCAACTTCGAATCCAAATTTCTTTGAAATAAATGCATCTTTCGCTCCCGGACAAGCGTCAACAAAGCCATGAAATGCCGAACTATCAGATATTGCTAACAAAAAAATTTTGATAGGGTTCTCCTTAGTGTCACTTTAAGTAAATCGAATGTTGCTAAAATACTGTCCACTATTAAATCAATGTGAAGAGCTGAATTTAGTTTTGTAAATTTCAACCGCTAAAGCCTCGGGTATTCCCATGGTGTGACAAACCTTGTTTTGTGACCCATATTACGGTTCAGAGGGAGGTAGAGTTTGCGCCAGTGGTGTCGTCTGTGCCAAAAGTAGCGATCCTCCTTTTACCGCCTGTCGTGCTAACAGGAGAATTATCATCCATAGGACGACAGCCATGCATCAGGTTCATGTCCCACTGGTCTCGTTGGCAACGAGGTCTGGCGACCGCAACGCCACCACTCCGTCACTTTACCAGTCCGGTTTCAGCTGTGGCCAGCGCAACCTGGTTACCTATGGCAAAGAATGTATGTGCCCACCGACTTGCATGTCGAAGCAATTTAAAAACAACTCACTTAGTAGGCAGTGAAGGATTGCTTCCCAAGGATGGGTGAGAAGAACCCCCCCCCCCCTTTTTTTTTCAACCGCAGATGAAATGGGACCTCTTCTCGAGTTCGATGCGGAAAAATAAACTCGGTTCCTGAGCACAAACTAAGCGTTCCCTTTCATAATACTTGTGCAGTCGATTTTCGAATATTCGATCTCAAAGACGACCGAATATTTGTCTTAATAAGCGGAGTTCGAAGTAACGGGAGCCTTTTAAATACACTCAGCGGGAACGGGACCAGAGCGTCAGTTTGAATAAACCGGCAGTTCTAATTAAGCGAGTTCGAACTAACGAATGTTGGTTATACCTGTAAACAGAAACTTTAAGTTGTATGCCTACGCAGGCTTTTGAAACGCTAAGATTCCAACCAGTTAGTGAGGCAGTTGTAAAAAAAGCATTAGGGTTATGCCTACCATGCCTCCTACGAGCGGGCATGGTAGGCACGTAGCACGTCTACGGCGGCGCTCCCACAGTTGGGTCTATACAGTATTGTGCGTTTTTTATCGTGAAGACTTTCAAAAGTTTCCCCGCCTCAACCGCTGGCTCATTTGCAATGAAACTGCACACAGAAATTGCGTATTATGGTAACTTTTGTATCGTAGCAAGTTTGACAACGGTACTTACTGAGTTGAGCCGTGCATGATGCGAAAACGTAATCGTCTACGTAGAGATCGGCGAACCAAAACCCGCAGACGACGTTTGTTCGCTGAATGTCGGCAGTGGCGACATCTGTTTTCGGCAGTGGAAAGTGTTGCGACAAGACCGCCGAGGCGAGCGTTGCAAGAAGCGCGGGCCCTTTGATTATGCCGTTCCGGCCGTTTCGTCTGTTTCAACTGAAGCGCTTACAACATTTTAGACTAACTGAGCGGGAAAAAATATCAGAACAACTGATTTAACGAGGCTTTACCGTTTAAAGAATATTGTTTGCAACGCTCACCTCGGCGGCCTTGTCATTATGCTTGAAGAAGCGTAGCTTGTTGGGCCAGTTGGTGCATGGTATGAGGAAAACCAGCGAAAAGGACGCATTCACAAGGAGGAGAAGTACACAGGGCAACGCTGGAAACACAACTCCAGCGTTGTGCTTCCAGTTGTGTTCCAGTTGTGTTTCCAGCGTTGTCCTGTGTACTTCTCCTCCTTGTGAATGCGTCCTTTTCGCTGGTTTTCCTCATAACTTGTCATTATGCTTTCCACTGCCGAAAAGAGATGGCGCTACTGCAGCCCTTCAGCGAAAAAACGTCGTCTGCGGGTTTTGGTTCGCTGATCTCTATGTAGACGATTACGTTATCGCATCATGCACGGCTCAACTCAGTAAGTACCGTTGTAAAACTTGCTACGATACAAAAGTTACCATAATACGCAAGCTCTGTGTGCAGTTTCACCGCAAATGAGCCAGCTGTTGAGGCAGGGAAATTTTTGAAAGTCTGCACTATAAAAACGCACAATACTGTATTTGGGTAAATCGAGATAAGGGAGGCGTGGCGCTGCTGAACGAAACGTGTAGTTTCGAACGGTCCTGACACTTTGCCAACCATTTTAGGCTTAGAAACACAAGTACGTGCTCACCGTCAATGTCGAAAGCGGCACACTTTCCATCTGGCGACAACAATCCCAGCCGGTCGAACTTAATGAACGCCACGGGGTCCAGGGTGACGTTGCTACCACCCACGATGGCCGCCTCGCAGTGGCCCGAGCGAAGCGCCATCAGGGCTTCGTTGAAGGCTGTCATTGATGAAGAGCAGGCCGTGTCGACCGTGACACTCGGGCCTGCGCCAGGGACGAAGGGACCGAGCGGTGAAATGCGACTGTGTGATGCGCGTGGTAGGGACAATCTGTAGACTCCGACAAAACTCAAGAATGCAGAGGAAAACACACTCTGTACCGACCGGATTTTGCAAACAAGCCTCTATACTACGTGGCAACAGCTCGCCCTGTGGCGGCGGGCCGGCAAGCTTAATGCAGCGTGCATAACAGTGATCGCGCTCTCGATTGAATATCTTTAATGCACCAGCTTACCGGGACTCCTCAGCAAATTAGTATAAACCGTTAAAATACGGCAGCTCATCATATAGGGCAGAGAGTTAGGGTTAACCGGTTGCTTGGAGCAAGATGAGAGCGACTACCAGCGCTACAAGAACGGAAG